>PVJS01022803.1:9226-30293 GCA_004027185.1 Glis glis | reverse complement strand
GCCCTATTTTTTATACTTTATTTTGAAACTGGGTCTCACAAAGTTGCAGAGGGCCTCATTAAGTAGCTGAGGCTGGCCGTGAACCTGAATCCTCCAGTCTCCGCCTCCCAAGTACTGGGATTACAAGCATGCGCCACCACGCCCGGCTTTTTTTGTTACCTTTTTATAATAAAAGTTATGCAGAGCCAGGCATGGTGGTGCATACTTGTAATCCCAGTACTTGGGAGGCTGAGACAGGAAGATCACAGGTTTGCGGCCAGCCTCAGCAACTTGTGAGGCCCTCTGCAACTTAGTGAGACCCTGTTTCAAAATAAAGAACAAAATAGGGCTGGGGGTATAGCTTGGAGGTAGAATGCCCCTGGGTTCACTCCCCAGTACCACAAAAAAAAAAAAAAAATTAAAGTTATGCAGTCTTGATGTCTCAGCACTCCTTGAAGGGATTCCCTTATAGCATGCATGCTGAATTGCTTCATCATGGGATTAAGAACTTCAGGTCGTGTAGTCGCGCTCATTGGTGCTGTAATTATAGAAAGGCCGCAAGGCCTTCGTTGAGGGCCGAGGCTGGTGTGCATTCCATTTGCCTGCCTGAGTGACAGGCACATGTGTTTGATATTAGCAAGGGATACTCTCTCCCATAGCTCTCGAGCGGGAAGCCCCATCAGACCAGGGTCTTTGGTTTCTTTTTTTTTTTTGTGGATGTCTACCAAATTGTAAAATAGTGGATAGCACATACCAGGCACAATGTATGTCTATTGAACTGAACTCATTGTCTTGCTTTTCTAGTTAGGTGGATTAATTTTGACTAACCCACTATTTCTTGAGGAAGTAGTGAGAGATTGTTGTAAGGTACTTTCTCTCCATGGCTGTGGTTTTCTTTTGAATTTCTGCCTGTTTGTTCCAGTAACTTGACTCTGGGTCTGGGCTATGCAAAAAGATTACTAGTCTTATGATCAGTGAGCATTTGCTTCCTTTCTGGGCCTATTTAGTTTCAGAGGCCTCAAAGTAGTTTTCTTTGGCTCTATTAGCCATCTTCAATTTGGTTTTTACCAATCCTCTAATTTCTCTCTTTTTGGGAGTGGGACGGGTTTTCTTTTGTTGTTGTTGTTGTTGTTGTTGTTTTGCTGTGCTGGGGATTGAACCCAGGACCTTGTTGCATACCAGGCAAATGCTCTGTCGCTCAGCTACAGTCCCAGCCCCTATGTACTTTTTTAAAAATAATAATAATCAGCTGGGCACAGTGATATATGCCTATAATCCCAGCTACTTGGGAAGGTGAGGCAGGAGGATCACAAGTTTGAGGCCAGGAACTTAGTGAGACCCTGTCTCAAAATGAAAAATAAAGCTGGGCTTGGTGGCACACACTTGTAATCCCAGTACTTGGGAGGCTGAGACAGGAGGATCCAGGTTTGCAGCCAGCCTCAGCTACTTAGTGAGGCCCTCCACAACTTAGTGAAACCCTGTTTCAAAATAAAGAATAAAAAATAGGGCTGGTGGTGTAGCCCAGAGGTAGAATGCCCCTGGGTTCCATCCCCGGTACCGCAAAAAAAAAAAAATAAGGCTGGTGATGTACATCAGTGGGAGAGCCGTTTCCTAGCATGTGCAAAGCCCTGAATTTAATCCCTAATAGCAAAAAAAGCCCCTATAAAAATGATACCGTCTAATAGTGAAAATTTAGATAACCATCAAACATAAAATGATGGGTGAAAAGTAGAAAAAAGTAAAAGAAAAGTTTGGGTCTTTTTCCCCCAACATAAAGATATGTGACCAGCCGTGGTATCTCATATCTAATACCAGTACTTGGGAGGCTGAGACAGGAGGATTGCAGGTTCAAGGACAGCCTTAGCAAGTAGTGAGACTCTCATCAACCTAGTGAGACCCTGTTTCAAAATAAAATAAAATAGGAGCCGGGCGTGGTGGCGCACACTTGTAATCCCAGTACTTGGGAGACTGAGACAGGAGGATCACAGATTCAAAGCCAGCCTCGCAGCCAGGCATTGTGGCGCACGCTTGCAATCCCAGTACTTGGAAGGCTGAGACAGGAGGATCTGGGTTCTCTGCCAGCCTCAGCTACTTAGTGAGGCCCTCCGCAACTAAGTGAGACCCTATTTCAAAATAAAGAATAAAAAATAGAGCTGAGGGTGTAGCTCAGAGGTAGAATGCTCCTGGGTTCATTCCCCAGTACTGGGGGGAAAAAAAACAACAGAATATTCAAAGCCAGCCTCGGCAATTTAGCAAGGCTCTCAGCAACCTAGTGAGTCCCTGTTTCCAAATCAGAAATAAAATCGGGCTGGGGGTGTAGCCTGGAGGTATAATGCCTCTGGGTTCAATCCCCAGTACCAAAAAATTAATTAATTAATTAAATAAAATAGGGCTGGGGGTGTAGCTCAGAGGTAGAATGCCCCTGAGTTCAATCCTCAGTCACACACACACACACACAGTAATCCCAGTATTTAGGGGTCTGAGACAGTAGAATTGCAGGTTCAAGGCCAGCCTCAGCAATTTAGTGACCCTGTTCCATAATAAAAAGGGAAGGCTGAATTGGGCATGGTGGCGCATGCTTGTAATCCCAGTACTTGGGATGCTGAGACAGGAAGATCACAGGTTCGCAGGCAGCCTCAGCTACTTAGTGAGACCCTCCACAACTTAGTGAGATCCTGTTTCAAAATAAGAATAAAAAATAGAACTGGGAGCCGGGCGTGGTGGTGCAAGCTTGTAATCCCAGTACTTGGGAGGCTGAGACCGGAGGATCCCGGTTCCCAGCCAGCCTTAGCTACTTAGTGAGGCCCTCCACAACTTAGTGAGACCCTGTTTCAAAATAAAGAATAAAAAAATAGGGCTGGGGGTGTAGCTTGTAGGTAGAATGCTCCTGGGTTCCATCCCCAGTTCTGCAAAAAAAAAAAAAAATATATATATATATATATATATATATATATGACTGGAGGTATAGCTCCGAGGTAGAATGCCTGAGTTCAGTCCCCAGTACTGGAATAAATAAATAAATAAAAGGGAGGTAGAATGTCCTTGATTCAATCGCTAGTACCAAAACAGACAAATAAACCACCCATATCTAGGGAAAGTATAACTAAATGATTCATTTATTTTCAGTTTCAGTGTTACTACTCATCGAAGTACATTAAAATGGAATCTGGGCCGGGCGTGGTGGCGCACGCTTGTAATCCCAGTACTTTGGGAGGCGGGAGACCGGAGGATCCGGGTTCGCGGCCAGCCTCAGCTCTCTCTCTGTCTCTGTCTCTCCCTCTCTCTCTCTCTCTCTATCTATCCTTAGTGAGGCCCTCCGCAACTTCGTGAGACCGGGTTTCAAAATAAAGTATAAAAAATAGGGCCGGGGGCATAGCGCGGAGGTAGAACGCCCCCGCTTCCAATCCCCGGTTCTGCAAAAAAAATATATATATATGGAATCTGGATGCTATTATCTAGCAAATCTGGATTATCTTTAAATATATTACAGAGGCAATTTTTACTACTTGATATCCCAACATTATTAGTAAATTTGGAAGACATCTTACTGGAGTGATTCAAATTAGATGGAGCATGGATGTGAGGAGAAGTAAAATCACCACCTTCAGCACATTGAAGTTATAAAGAGCCTTTTTTCAAAGATGTTTCATTTTCTATGTTGTCTTTTTATGATCATATTGAACAACTGTTGTTGAATGTGGAAGAGTATAAACTGATCCACTATTCGGTTTTAAGTTGCTTAGTTTTGTTTTCAAATGTCTTTGCAAAGAGGGAGGATAAGAACAGGGACTGTGACATAACGATGACTAAATGTAGTTTCTTTGTTTTGCAGTTCCGATTCCTAGCAGATACAATAGACGAGTGTCAGGTACGTATTCTCTTTTATCACATACTTCTAAAATGCTACTTTAGAATAGAAAATGTCTTAATTGAAAATACTCATCTCTTGAAAAGATAAGCTAACAATATTATAAACTGTTACGCTAAAAATAAAATTACCTGTGGTTCCTTCATTCTGTTTTCATTTTAAGTACTGAATATATATGTATTTGTGTGTGTGTGTGTCTGTGTGTCTGTGTGTTTCTGTCTGTGTGTATGTGTTTACTGGAAATTGAATACTTGGGGGTATTCTACCTCCAAGCTACACCCCCAGCTCTTTTTATTTTTTATTTCGAAACAGGATCTCACTAAGTTGCTAAGGCAGCCTCGAACCTGCCATCCTCCTGTCTCAGCCTCCCAAGTACAATATGTGGTATTTTGTTTGGGCAGCCCAAGCTGACTAATACACCAGGCTGTGTCAAGTGTTCATGGGGGCAGGGCTGCACAGGATCTGTGGTCATTTCTTTGTAGAAATTATAGCGTTTTCTCTCAAGTTAATTTTAGTGATTCACATTTCTGGTTGAAGGAAGCTCCAAAGACAATTTGAAAGAGATTGTGCTGGGGTAATCGGTCGTCATTTTGCACATCATCACATTACTGTCTAGCGACATCTGCTGGAGAGCTACAGCAGAACTTCCTTAAACTGGGTGGTGCTGCTGCCTTAATCTTCATTTCAATAGGCCTTGCACATCCTGCAGCACACAGTGTGGTTCTCGAGGCTGTATAGGGGTCACGCAAGTCCTGGACCTTTTCCAGGTAACCTGTGCACCGAGACAAGCTGCCTGAGGTGCAGAACCATCAGGGCAGTGATTAAGGAGACACGTAAAAATGGTTTGGGGCAGCTGGGCATGGTGGTGCACACTTGTAATCCCAGTACTTGGGAGCTGAGACAGGAGGATCGCAAGTTCACAGCCAGCCTCAGCAACTTAGTGAAGCCCTCCGCAACTTAATGAGACCCTGTTTGAAAATGAAGAATAAAATAGGGCTGGGGAGCCGGGCGTGGTGGCGCACGCTTGTAATCCCAGTACTTGGGAGGCGGAGACCAGAGGATCCAGGTTCGCCAGCCTCAGCTACTTAGTGAGGCCCTCCGCAATTTCGTGAGACCCGGTTTCAAAATAAAGGCTAAAAAATAGGGCCGGGGGTGTAGCTCAGAGGTAGAACGCCCCTGGGTTCAATGCCCGGTACCGCAAAAAAAAAAAAAAAATTAGGGCTGGGGGAGTAACTCAGAGGTAGAATGTCTCTGGGTTCCATCCCTAGTACCACACACACACACAAAGAAAAAAATTGGTTTGGGACTGGAGGGGTCTAGCTCAGTGGTAAAGCATGAGCTTAGTATGCATGAGGCCTGGTGTTCAATCCCCAGCACTAGAACCAAATTTCTTTTACAAAGAAAATGAGGAAAGTCATTTGGGACTGGAAGTAGTGAAGTTGGGTAGGAACAGAGGAAGAAGGGAAAGAGAAGTAAATACAGAGTTCAAAAGAAAGGGGGGGAAATGGACATTATGCCATGTGAAATAAGTGAGTGATAGAAGAATACAGAAAGACACATACCTGCATTTTATATGAGGGTCCAAATCATCAAGGGTTGGGGTGTAGCTCAGTGGTTGAGTGCTTGCCTAGCATGGAGAAGGCCCTGAGTTCGATGTCTAGCACCGCAAAAAATAAAATAATCAAACTCACAGAAACAGAGTAGATTGGTGGTTGCGGGGAACTGGTGGGAGGGTTGGGAGTAGCTGTTCAAGGGACATCAAGTTTCAGGTAGGTGAAATGAGCAGTGTACTTAAAAATGTGTTGAGGGTAGAGGGCATAGTAAGTGTTCTTATGGCAATAAAGAAATCAATAGAAAGGGAAGTAAATTCAAAGCCAGTTTTGAAAATTTGAGACATAATGTCTTTCCACAAATAGAAACATATAAATAATTTTAATGAAAATAACTACTTACTGTTTTGGGTTGTTACTTTTTTTGTGGTGCTGGGTATTGAAACCAGGGCCTTGTGTGTGCTAAGCAAGTGCTGTACCACTGAGCTACTTCCCGAGCCCCCGACTACTTTTGTTTAAATTATAATAGCTGGGCGTGGTGGCGCATGCTTGTAATCCCAGTACTTGGGAGGCTGAGACAGGAGGATCACAGGTTCGCAGCCAGCCTCAGCTATTTAGTGAGGCCCTCCACAACTTAGTGAGATCCTGTTTCAAATTAAAGAATAAAAAATAGAGCTGCAGGTGTAGCTCGGAGGTAGAATGCCCCTGGGTTCAATCCCCAGCTTTGCATAAATATATAAATTATAATGCTGTATCTGGAACTGGGCTTGGTGGTGCATACCTGTAATTTCAGTATTTGGGAGTCTGGGGCAAGAGGATCACAGGTTCAAGACCAGCCTCAGCAATGTTGTGAGACTCTCAGCAACCTAGCAAGACCCTGTTTCAAAATAAAAATAAAATAGGGCAGGTGGTTTAACTCAGAGGAAGAGCTCCCCTGGGTTCAATCCCCAGTGCCACAAAATGCATACATACATATGTACGTACATACATACATACTAAATAAATAAGGGCTGGAGGTATAGCTCAGAGGTAGAATGCCCGAGTTCAATCCCAGTACACAAATAGATAAATTATAGTACTATATCTAAAGGCTTGAAGACTACAATGAACATTTGCTGCCTTAGTTACATTAATATCTAAAGGTATATAAATGAGCTAAGTTGACAAAATACTGTCCTCTAAAATTGGAAGAAAAGGAAGCCTAGAAATAGGTTTGTCCAGCCAGGCATGGTGGCGCACGCTTGTAATCCCAGTACTTGGGTGGCAGAGACCGGAGGATCCCAGTTTGGGGCCAGCCTCGGCTACTTAATGAGGCCCTCTGCAACTTTGTGAGACCCGGTTTCAAAATAAAGTATAAAAAATAGGGCTGGGGGTGTAGCTCGGAGGTAAAACGCCCCTGGGTTCAATCCCCGGTACCGCAAAAAAAAAAAAAAGAAAGAAAAAGAAATAGGTTTGTCCAAGTATTTTTGGTTTTTGTACAAACAGATTGAACTCAAGGGCATTCTACCTCCAGGCTACACCCCCAGCCCTGTTTTATTTTTTTGCGGTACCAGGGATTGAACCCAGGGGCGTTCTACCTCCGCGCTACACTCCCGGCCCTATTTTTTTATACTTTATTTTGAAACCGGGTCTCACGAAGTTGCGGAGGGCCTCACTAGGTAGAGAGAGAGAGAGAGAGAAACAGGGAGAAAGAGAGAGAGAGAGCTGAGGCTGGCCACGAACCCGGATCCTCCAGTCTCCGCTTCCCAAAGTACTGGGATTACAAGCGTGCGCCACCATGCCCGGCCCTGTTTTATTTTTAAAACAAGATTTCACTAACTTGTGGAGGACCTCACTAAGTTGCTGAAGCTGGCCTTGAACCAGCGATCCTCCTGTCTCAGCCTCCCAAGTACTGAGATTACAGGCATGTGCCACCACACCTGGCTGCCTGTGCTGTTTTAATAGCCTTCATCTTTAGGGTAGAACTAAGATCATGCAACCTGGCCTTATCTCTGGACACAGGAATGCTTGGAGAAAGATAGTGAGTCATTACCTATATCCCATTATCATCTCCCTGACTGAGGGACCTAAGACCCACACCAGCCAGCTTCCGGGTGGCCTGTCTGCAGAGAACCCCTTGATGCTGCTTCAGGTGTGCAGTGGTGTCTGTCTGCTCACTGTATTCTCCCAAACTTTTCTTTGTCTAAGGATACCAGATCCCCACTAGGCAGGAAAAGTATCGAAAGCATCATAGCACAGGAGGAAGGTCCACAGGAGTTGAGTGTTAGGCAGCGAAGGGAGAGTCGTGTATACAAGGCATGCTGGAAGCTACCATTTTTCAGGTATTCCATCAATTCAGAGAATCAATGAGGAATTGAAAGCAGGGATGCAGGTAGACCATGGCTGCAGTGGGTAAATATTCTGCAATGGCAATTAAATTGGGTCTGTATTGAGCTGGGCATGGTGGTGCATGCCTGTAATCCCAGCATTTGGGAGGCTGAGACAAGAGGATCACAGGTTTGAGGACAGCCTCAGCAATGTAGTGAGATCCTCTGCAACTTAGTAAGATCCTGGGGGTGTGACTCAGAGGTAGAATGCCCCTGGGTTCAATCCCCAATACTACCAACAAAAAGAAAAAAAGGGAGCCAGGTATGGTGACGCATGCTTGTAATTCCAGTACTTGAGAGGCTGAGACAGGAGGACCACAAGTTCATGGCCAGCCTCAGCTACTTAGTGAGGCCCTCCGCAACTTATTGAGACCCTGTTTCAAACTAAAGAATAAAAAAATAGGGGCTGGGGGTGTAGCTCAGAGGTAGAATGACCCTAGGTTCAATTCCTAGTACCACCAAAAAAAAAACAGGGTCTCACTAGGTTGATGAGAGTCTCACTACTTGCTGAGGCTGTCCTCAAACCTGTGATCCTCTTGTCTCAGCCTCCCAAGTACTAGGATTACAGGCGTGCGCCACCACACCTGGCTTTTATTTTTATTTTGAAATGGGTCTCGCTAGGTTGATGAAAGTCTCACTATAGGTGTGTACCACCATGCCTGGCTTGAGATCCTGTTTGTTTGTTTTAATATGGCTAGGATGTAGCTCGGAGGTAGAATGCTCCTGGGTTCAAGCCCCAGCACCACACAGAAAAAAAGAAAAGAAAAGAAAATGATGTTGGCTTTAAGTTTATATATTTCAGTACCTAGGCCAGGCGTGGTGGCGCATGCTTGCAATCCCAGTACCTCGGAGACTGAGCCAGGAGGATGAAAGCCTCAGCTACTTAGTGAGACCCTGTTTCAGAAATAAAGAATAAAAAATAGGGCTGGGGGTGTAGCTCGGAGGTAGAATGACCCTGGGTTCAATCCCTAGTACCACACACACACACACACACACACACACACACACACACAAAATAATAATAATATAGTACCTAGAATAGAGTTTGACATAGAGAATTTGTTTTGTTTTGAAATTCTTACCAGGTGTAGTGGTGCATGCCTGTCATCCCAGCTACTCTGGAGGCTGAAACAAGATCCCCAGTTTGTGGCCAGTCTAGTTCAAGACCAGCCTGGGCAATTTATGAGACCCTGTCTCAAAATATAAAAAAGGGCTATAGCTCAGAGGTAGAATGCCCTTGGGTTCAATTCCTAGTACCGCCAAAAAAAAAATTTTTTTTTTTGTTGTTTTTTTGGTACTGAAGATTGAACCCAGAGGCAGTCTACCTCCACGCTACACCCCCAGCCCTATTTTAGTTTTATTTTGAAACAGGGTCACACTAGGTTGATGAGAGTCTCGTGACTTGCTGAGGCTGTCCTCAAACCTACAATCCTCCTGTCTTAGCCTCCCAAGTACTTGGATGACAGGCGTGCACCACCAAGCCCAGCTCCTCAATATATTTATTGATTGAAAGAAGCAGCCGGGCATGGGGGCACACGCTTGTAATCCCAGTACTTGGAAGGCTTTAGACAGGGGTATCACAAGTTCCTGGCCAGCCTCAGCAACTTAGTGAGACCCTGTTGGAAAATAAAAAATAAAATAGGATTCTAAAAAGATCATTACAACTTTGGAATAGTAAATAAAAGGAAATCGTATTCATTTTCCGTTTTCTTCTGAAACCACACATGTGTTAAATTTATTCTTTTTATTTTTTCTCCCTAATTTTAGTCTGTGCAGAGGCCTATAACCCTGATGAGGAAGAGGAAGATACTGATCCCAGGGTAAGGACTAAGGACGCAAAGGTGTTACCTAGAAGTGTTATTTTCCCACTGACTCCTTTCCTGTGTATAGACCAAAATCTAATGATAGTTAAAATAAATACACATTTATTATTTCAACAAGATGCTTTTTTTTTGGTACTAGGGATTGACCCAGGGACGCTTTACCTCTGAGCTACACCCCCAGCCCAGCCCTATTTTATTTTATATTTAGAAATAGGGTCTCACTGGCCGGGCGTGGTGGCGCATGCTTGTAATCCCAGTACTTTGGGAGGCAGAGACCGGAGGATCCTGGTTTGCGGCCAGCCTCAGCTCGCTCTCTCTCTCTCTCTCTCTCTCTACCTAGTGAGGCCCTCCACAACTTCGTGAGACCCGGTTTCAAACTAAAGCATAAAAAAATAGGGCTGGGGGTGTAGCCCTGGGTTCAATCCCCGGCACTACAAAAAAAAAAAAGAAAGAAATAGGGTCTCACTAAATTGCTGAGTGCCTCACTAAATTGCTGAGGCTGGCCTTGAACCTGCAATCCTCCTGTCTTAGCCTCCCAAGTACTGGGTATATTGGCATGTGCCACCACACCGGCTATGAGGTGCTTTTTATACAGGATTCTGCAAAATAAATAATTTTAATGTATTTGTATATGTATATACAGAAAATTATATCTGGAAGGATATACTTAGGTGTTAACAGCAGTTGTGATAGGACTATGGTTGATTTTTGCATTCTTTTTTTATGTGTGTGTGTGTGTGTGTGTGTGTGTGTGTGTGTGTGTGTGTACTGGGGATTGAACCCAGGGACATTCTACCTTCAAGCTATACCCTTAGCCCTGTTTTAGTTTTATTTTTGAAACAGGGTCTCACTAGGTCAGTGAGAGTCTCACTACTCACTGAGGCTGTCCTCGAACCTGTGATCCTCCTGTCTCAGCCTCCCAAGTACTTAAAAACTCAGTTTTTAAAACTTTTGTAGGCGGGCGTGGTGGCTCACGCTTGTAATCCCAGTACTTGGGAGGCTGAGACTGGACAATCCGGGTTCATGGCTAGCCTCAGTTACTTAGTGAGGCCCTCCCCAACTTAGTGAGACCCTGTTTCAAAATAAAGAATAAAAAATAGGCCGGAAGCCGGGTGTGGTGGCGCACACTTGTAATCCCAGTACTTGGGAGGCTGAGATAGGAGGATTGCAAGTTCGAGGCCAGCCTCAGCTACTTAGTGAGGCCCTCCGCAACTTAGTGAGACCCTGTTTCAAAATAAAGAATAAAAGCACCGGGCGTGGTGGCGCACGCTTGTAATCCCAGTAGTACTTTGGGAGGTGGAGACCGGAGGTTCCAGGTTCGCGGCCAGCCTCAGCTCGCACATGCACGTGCGCGCGCACGAACGCTCTCTCTCTCTCTCTCTGTCTCTCTCTCTCTCTCTCTCTCTCTCTCTCTCTACTTAGTGAGGCCCTCTGCAACTTCGTGAGACCTGGTCTCAAAATAAAGTATAAAAAATAGGGCCAGGGGCGTAGCGCGGAGGTAGAATGCCCCTGCGTTCAATCCCTGGTACCGCAAAAAATAAAGAAAGAAAGAAAGAATAAAAAATAGGGCTGGGGGTGTAGCTCAGAGGTAGAATGCCCCTGGGTTCAATCCCTAGTACCACAAAGAAAAAAAAGGAATAGGCCAGGCGTGGTGGCGTATGCTTATAATCCCAGTACTTGGGAGGCTGAGACAGGAGGATTGCGGGTTCACAGCCAGCCTCAGCTACTTAGTGAGGCCCTCCGCAACTTAGTGAGACCCTGTTTCAAAATAAAGAATTAAAAAAATAGGGCTGGGGTGTAGCTCGGAGGTAGAATGCCCCTGGGTTCAATCCCCGGTACCACACACACAAAAAAAATAGGGCTGGGGATGTAGCTCGGAGGTAAAATGTCCCTGGGTTCAATCCTCAGTACCACAAAAAATAAAATAAAGAATAAAAAAGCCGGGCATGGTGGTGCACACTTGTAATCCCAGTACTTGGGAGGCTGAGACCGGAGGATCCGGGTTTCCGGCCAGCCTCAGCTACTTAGTGAGGCCCTCCGCAACTTAGTGAGACCCTATTTCAAAATAAAGAATTTAAAATAATAGGGCTAGAGGTGTAGCTGGGAGGTAAAATGCCCCTGGGTTCAATTCCCAGTCCCACAAAAAAAGAAAAAATAGGGCTGGGGATGTAGCTCAGAGGTAAAATGTCCCTGGGTTCAATCCCCAGTACTGCAAAAAATAAGAGAATAAAAAAGCTGGGCATGGTGGCGCACGCTTGTAATCCCAGTACTTGGGAGGCTGAGACCAAAGGATCCGTGTTCGCGGCCAGCCCTCAGCTACTTCGTGAGGCCCTCCACAACTTCGTGAGACCCTGTTTCAAAATAAAGAATAAAAAATAGGGCTGGGGGTGTAGCTTGGAGGTAGAGTGTCCCTGGGTTCAATCCCCACCACCACAAGGGAAGAAAAAAGGGCACGTTTTAAACCGCCAGATCGCACTGGTCAGATCGCGCTGGGCGTGGTGGCTCACATTGTAATCCCAGTACTTGGGAGGCTGAGACCGGAGGATCCGGGTTCACGGCCAGCCTCAGCTACTGAGTGAAGCCCTCCACAACTTTGTGAGACCCGGTTTCAAAATAAAGTATAAAAAATAGGGCCAGGAGTGTAGCTCAGAGGTAGAATGCCCCTGGGTTCAATCCCCCGTACCGCAAAATAAATAAATAAATAAATAAAACCAGTCAGATCTCCTCAGTCAGTATCCTCAGGTCATCCCCATGTTGCTTAGAAAGTTCCGGTTCCCCCGTGACTCGGACACTCCTCTCCCCTTCCCCAGCCCAATCTCCTCATGTGTCCCTTTCACTTGGCCTCTGTCTTCACTCTTGCCTCAGCCAGTCTCTTCCCTTGGGCTGGCCTCCCGCGGGGGTCTTTGCACGTCCTCTCCTCTGCAAGACCTGGGTGCCCCCCCCCGTCTTGTTTTCTACTTAGCCTTTTCATTCCCTCACCTGTTTACGTTATTGACTGCAAGGCCCGCCGTTTTTGTTATTGTCTTCCCTGCTGTGTATCCAGAGCTAGGATAGTGCTGGCACAGAGAGGACCCTGAGGCTCCAGGGGACCGCTGGCTTCCCTTAGCCGCCAGCAGGTGGCTCCAGGGTCTTGCTTTTCACCCCCCATCACATTGCCCAGCCACCTTTAGCACGAGCTTGGTATTTGTGTAGGACTAAAGTTACAGAAAACATGCTCTTAATTTTCCTACTTAGGAGAAAGAAATATACCATTTTTTGGTATCAGAGATTGAATCCAGAGGCATTCTACCTCCAAGCTACACCCCCAGTCCGTTTTATTTATTTTTTGAAACAGGGTCTCACTGAGTTCCTGAGGGTCTTTTTTTTTTTTTTTACTTTTTTTTTTGGCAGTACTGGGGATTGAACCCAGGGGCATTCTACCTCTGAGCTCCACCCCCAGCCCTATTTTTTATTCTTTATTTTTAAACAGGGTCTCACTAAGTTGCGGAAGCCTCACTAAGTAGCTGAGGCTGGCTGTGAACCCAGATCCTCCAGTTTCAGCCTCCCAAGTACTGGGATTACAAGCGTGCGCCACCACGCCTGACTCCGAGGGTCTTTTTAAATTGCTGACACTGGCCTCGAACCTGCTATCCTCCTGTCTCAGCCTCCCAAGTACTTGGATCAAAAGTGTGAGCCACCACGCCCAGCAATGTACCAGGTTTAAGGGATGACTTTTAAATGGAATGAACAATTTTCCCTTGCTTTATTTGGATTGACAGGTGATTCATCCTAAAAGTGATGAACAGAGGTGCAGACTTCAAGAAGCTTGCAAAGATATTCTCCTTTTCAAAAATCTTGATCAGGTAACATTGATTTTTAAAATGTTCATGTTATAGTGATCTTTTAGAATTTTTTTCCTCTTTGTCACTTAAACAGTTTATAACATTTTAGCCACAGTTGTATGAAGCATGAAACTGTAGGTTCATTTTACTTACAAATGTTTTTATTGCGTTGACCACTATAATGTAGATGTGATTTTTCACATGCCTTTTAGTATTTTTTGGATCTGCTTTGGCACTTCCTCCAAGATAATACTGGTCACTTGTAGACCGTGTTATTTAGTTCTGTTGCCAGGAAATGCATGGGTTTGCATGACTCTGATTTAGTGAGTAGGGTCTGACTTTTGTCTGAAGATGCTGCTGGGTAGTTCTTTTCTTCTTTTTATTTTTTATTTTGAAACAGGGTCTCATTAGGTTCCTAAAAGTATCACTAAGTTGCTGAGGCTGACCTCAAACCTGCAATCCTATCTCAGCCTCCCAAGTACTGGGATTGTAGATGTTCACCACCAGGCCCAGCTTGTTATTTTTTTTAACTAGTATCATTTTCTTTTCATTACACTTATTGGCATACTTACTTTCTGGTTATGGCAGGTAATATTGATAAGTAATTACATGTATAATTGATGAGCTAGAAACCTTATTATACCTTTTTTGTGTGTGTGTGTGGTACTGGGGATTGAACCCAGAGGCATTATACCTTCGAGTTACACCCCCAATTCGATTTTATTTCTTATTCGGAAACAGGGTCTCAATAGGTTGATGAGAGTCTCACTACTTGCTGAGGCTGTCCTCGAACCTGCGATCCTCCTGTCTCAGTCTCACAAGTACTGGGATTACAGGTGTGCGCCACCACACTTGGCTACCTTTTCTACAAGTGAAGAATCTGAAGCTCAGAGAGGTTAGTGGTGCTGGGCTACTCAGAGGCGATTATACTACGCCAGAAGATAACCTGAGAGGCTGTCACAGCCCCTTAGCTTTGATGATCCTGTTCATGTCAACACCTCTAGCAAGGTGGCAGCACATGGCTTGACACATGATAAACTGAAGCCATCAAACAGGTGACAGTCATGTAGGTACAACTAGGAGAACGGGACCATGGTTTAGGTAACATATTTTTGTGTAAATTGTGGGAAGTTTTTTCAAAACAGTACTACCTCTAAAGAGTTGGCAGTTTTCCTGTCTGCTGAGGTACCTGGAGATGCAAAGCCGAGTGCAGAGTGGCATTTGTCCCAGATGGCCCTTCGATTTCTGCTCATCCATTGGGAACAGTCTGTCGTGGGGACTTCCATCATGTGGTCACAGATGAGAGAGACATGGCTGTTGTGTTTTCTTAGCAAATGTAAAGCCATCTTTTTTCTTTGTGTGTTTCCTGTAGGAACAGCTTTCTGAAGTCCTTGATGCCATGTTTGAAAGGGTAGTCAAAGTTGACGAGCACGTTATTGACCAAGGAGATGACGGAGACAACTTTTATGTCATAGAACGGTAGGAGATGGAGCTCTGAAATTGTGTGGCCACATTTGAATGGGGTTCATGATTCCAGGGCTGATACTTTACCCTGTCCTGTGTTCAGCCCAGAGAGGCTGAGCACTGGTGGGCAAGCTTCCCAAAGCCAGTGAGAGGCCACGCCTGCCTCTCTACCCACTGCTGTCCCGAGTCCTCAGGACACCCCCATGTGAGCAGCTACCATTGACAATAGGGAGCCGCCTCCCCTGTCATTAGGTCATTAGACAAGAACGCAGGAGGTACTTTATAAACATGTTATTCGCCAGTGCTTGAGTGAATTGCTTCCCTGAAGAATAGCCACGGAGCTTTGAATTCCAGCCTGATTATACACATGAATACGCTGCCCTGACATGGTGGCCCACGCTTGTAATCCCAGTATTTGGGAGGCTGAGACTGGAGGATCCGGGTTCACGGCCAGCCTCAGCTACTTAGTGAGGCCCTCCGCAACTTTGTGAGACCCAGTTTCAAAATAAAGGATAAAAAACAGGGCTGGGGGTATAGCTCGGAGGTAAAATGCCCCTGGGTTCAACCCCCGGTACTGCAAAAAAAAAAACGCTGCCCTGACTTCCACGCCCCCAGCCCTTTCTGGCTCTGTCCCAAGCCATATTGGGATAAATGGACTATCTGGGTTTGGCCTGCCCACCTTAATGTGTCTTAGCCTCTTGAATTGATAGTATTCTCCTGGGGTGAGGGTTCTTCTGATTCCTATTTAGTCCTAAAAGAATATCTCATAGGAACTTGAGGTAATGAGATGCTGTTTCACCAGATAGCTTCTGTTAATCTTTTTTTTTTTTTTTGCGGTACCGGGGGTTGAACCCAGGGGCATTCTACTTCCGCGCTACACCCCCGGCCCTATTTTTTTTATACTTTATTTTGAAACCGAGTCTCACGAAGTTGCGGAGGGCCTCACTAGGTAGAGAGAGACAGGGAGAGAGAGTGAGAGAGAGAGAGAGAGAGAGAGAGAAAGCTGAGGCTGGCCGCGAACCCGGATCCTCCGGTCTCCGCCTCCCAAAGTACTGGGATTACAAGCGTGCGCCACCACGCCCGGCTTGTTAATCTTTTTTAAAATATTTTCTGCTGGATGTGGTGGTGCACGCTTGTAATTCCAGTACTTGGGAGGCTGAGACAGGAGGATCCCGGTTTGCAGCCAGCCTCAGCTACTTAGTGAGGCCCTCTGCAACTTAGTGAGATCCTGTTTCAAAATAAAGAATAAAAAATAGGACTGGGGGTGTAGCTTTTTTGCAGTTTACCACTAAATAGATAAATAAATAAAATGTTTTCTTTTCTTTTCTCTTTTTTTTTGGTACTGGGGATTAAACCCAGGAGCATCCTACCTCTGAACTACATCCCCAGACTTTTTATTGTTTATTTTGAGAAAGGGTCTAGCTAAGTTGCAGAGGGTTTTGCTAAGTCACTGAGACTGGTCTCAAAGCTGTGATCCTCCTGTCTTAGCCTCCCAAGTAGTGGGATTACAGGCATGTGCCACCATGCCCGGGAAATGTTCCCTTTTGAAGAAATTTCCAAGTTAATAGAAAACTTGCACAAATAATACAGAAATTTTTTATAAACACAGATTCCCTAGGTTAATGTTCTACCACATTTGCTTTACCAAGTTATTGAGAATAAGTTTCAGAGATAATGTCCCTTTATCTCTGAACACCTCGGTGCACAATTCCTAAAAATAAGAACATTTTCTTATTATGCACAAAATAATTATAAAAATCAGAAATTAGCTGGGCATGGTGATGCATGCTTGTAATCTCAGTACTTGGGAGGCTGACACAGGAGAATCGTAGGTTCGAGGACAGCCTCAGCAAAGTAGTGAGACTCTTAGCAACCTAGAAAGACCCTGTTTCTTTTTTTTTTTTAATTTTTTTCGGTACTGGGGATTGAACCCAGGGGCATTCTACCTCCAGGCTACACCCCCAGCCCTATTTTTTATTCTTTATTTTGAAACAGGGTTTCACTAAGTTGTGGAGGGCCTCACTAAGTAGGTGAGGCTGGCCTCAAACCCGGATCCTCCTGTCTCAGCCTCCCAAGTACTGGGATTACAAGCGTGCACCACCACACCTGGCTGAGAGACCGTTTAAAAAATACAAAGGAGCCAGGCGTGGTGGCGCACGCTTGTAATCCCAGTACTTTGGGAGGTGGAGACCGGAGGATCCGGGTTCGCGGCCAGCCTCAGCGCGCATGCGCGCGCGATTGAGCAATCGATTGATCGATCGATCTCTGTCTCTCTGTCTCTGTCTCTCTCTCTCTCTCTCTCTCTCTCTTCTCTCCTCTGTCTCTCTCTCCCTCTCTCTCTCTACCTAGCGAGGCCCTCTGCAACTTCGTGAGACCCGGTTTCAAAAAATAAAGCATTAAAAAAAATAGGGCCGGGGGCGTAGCGCGGAGGTAGAACACCCCTGCGTTCAATCCCCGGTACCGCAAAAAAAAATAAAAATACAAAGGATCTCTGGGGGTGGTAGCACACGCTTATAATCCCCATCCTGGGGAGGCTGAGATGGGAAAATTGCAAGTTCCCGGCTATCCTCAGCTACTTAGTGAGGCTATCCGCAACTTAGGGAGACCCTGTTTCCAAATAAGAAATAAAATTGGACAGCTGGGTGTGGTGGTGCATGCTTGTAATTCCAGTACTTGGGAGGCTGAGACAGAAGCATCGCAGGTTCGCGGCCAGCCTCAGCTACTTAGTGAGGCCCTCTGCAACTTAGTGAGACCCTGTTTCAAAAATAAAGAATAAAAAATAGGGCTGGGGGAGTAGCTCAGAGGTAGAATACCCCTGGGTTCAATCCCCAGTACCGCAAAAAAAAGAAAGAAAGAAAGAGAGAGAGAGAGAGAGAGAGAAAGAGAAAGAGAGAAAGAAAGAAAGAAAAGAAACGAAAAGAAAAGAAAAGAAAAGAAAAGAAAAGAAAAAAGAAAAGAAAAGAAAAGAAAAGAAAAGAAAAGAAAGAAAATTGGGCTGGGGGTATAACTTGGAGGTAGAATGCCTCAGGTCAATCCCCAGTACAAAAAAATAATAATAAAATAAATAAGCTGGGTGTGGTGGCACATGCTTGTAGTCCCAGTACTTGGGAGGCTGAGACTGGAGGATCCTGGTTCGCGGTCAGCCTCAGCTACTTAGTGAGGCCCTCTGCAACTTAGTGAGACCCTGTTTCAAAATAAAGAATAAAAAATAGAGCCGGGCGTGGTGGCGCACGCTTGCAATCCCAGTACTTTGGGAGGCAGAGACTGGAGGATCCAGGTTCGCAGCCAGCCTCAGCTCTCTCTCTCTCTCCTTGTCTGTCTGTCTGTCTGTCTGTCTCTCTCTCTCTCTCTCTCTCCTTAGTGAGGCCCTCCGCAACTTCGTGAGACCCAGTTTCAAAATAAAGTATAAAAAATAGGGCCGGGGGCGTAGCACGGAGGTAGAATGCCCCTGCGTTCAATCCCCGATACCGAAAAAAAAAAATAGGGCTGGGGGTGTAGCTCAGAGGTAGAATGCCCCTGGGTTCAATCCCTGGTACCGCCAAAAAAAAGAAAGAAAGAATAAATACTAGTTCTGGGGATGTAGCTTGGAGGTAGAATGCCCCTGGGTTCAATCCCAAGTACCACAACAACAACAAAAAAATAATAATAATGATGATGATGATAAATAAATAAGTAAATAAATAAAAGGACTGGGTATGTAGCTCAGAGGTGGAAGCCCCTGGGTTCAGTCCTCAGTACTACAAAAAATTAAGATTTATGAGCCGTGCGTGGTGGCACATGCTTGTAATTCTAGTACTTGGGAGGCTGAGACAGGAGGATGGCAGGTTCAAAGCCAGCCTCAACAACTTAGCAAGGCTCTCAGCAACCTAGTGAGACCCTGTTTCCAAATAAGATAAAAAATTTGGTCTGGTGGTGTAGCTTGGAGGTAGAATGCCTGCTTTGCTTTTCATTTAATACATGGTACTTATATGATTTTATAAGTGGCATCTTTTTTCTTTTTTTTTTTGCGGTACCGGGGATTGAACCCAGGGGCATTCTACCTCCGCGCTACACCCCCGGCCCTATTTTTTATACTTTATTTTGAAACCGGGTCTCACGAAGTTGCAGAGGGCCTCACTAAGTAGAGAGAGACAGAGAGAAACAGAGAGAGAGAAAGAGAGAGAGCTGAGGCTGGCCGCGAACCCAGATCCTCCGGTCTCCACCTCCCAAAGTACTGGGATTACAAGCGTACGCCACCACGCCCGGCCTTATAAGTGGCATCTCTTTATGGCCAGTTTTTGAAAATAAAAATCTAGGCGTGGTGGCACACGCTTGTAATCCCAGTACTTGGGAGGCTGAGACTGGAGGATCCGGGTTTGCAGCCAACCTCAGCTACTTAGTGAGGCCCCCCGCAACTTAGTGGGACCCTGTTTCAAAATAAAGAATAAAAACTAGGGCTGGGGGTGTAGCTCAGAGGTGGAATGCCCCTGGGTTCAATCCCCAGTACTGCAAAAAAAGAAAAAGAAAATGAAATAAGAATAGGATGGAGTTAATATGGCCGTAATCTCATCCCTGGACTGACCTGCCACTGCTTATTTCATGCTTTACTATAGAGGGCAGACCCCTCAACCAAAATTTGGTTCAGATATCACAATTGATGATATACCCATATACACTAAAAAGGTATAAAAAGTTCTATTTGCTCACATAACATGGCTTTTTGAGGAGAGAAGGGCAGGTTCCCAAGAAGGTCAAAAGTGTGCTGAGAACAGTGCCTGGGGTTTTATGGAGGTTAAAATGCAGGGCTGGGAGAGGGCTAGGGCTAGTATGGGCCCGCATGTGTCGTTTTAACTCCCCATCAGCACCAACGGAGGGAACACCCAGGAATTCTTATCATCTTGCCCAGATGTGGGGAAGAAGAGAAGCAGTTGAGTGGAGTGATAGGGCTTGAAAGCTGTCAAAATTTAAATATAAAACATAGAGTCTTAACCGGGCATGGTGGTGCATGCTTGTATTCCCAGTACTTGGGAGGCTGAGACAGGAGGATTGCAGGTTCAAAGCCAGCCTTGGCAACTTAGCGAGGCTCTCAGCAATTGAGTGAGACCCTGTTTCCAAATAAGAAATAAAATTGGGCTGGGGGTATAGCTTGGAGGTAGAATGACTCTAGGTTCAATCCCCAGTACCAAAAAAAAAAAAAAATGGAGTCTTGCCCAGCTTGCTGGCGCACACTTGTATACAGCCCAGTACTTGGGAGGCTGAGACAAGAGGATGGCAGGTTCAAGACCAGCCTCAGCAACCTAGCAAGACCCTTTTTCCAAACAAAAATGTAAAAGGACTGGAGGTGTAGCTTGAAGATAGAATGCCCTGGGTTCAATTCCCAGTACCACAAATTAAATAAATGAAAAAGAGCCGGGCAGCCGGGCGTGGTGGCGCACGCTTGTAATCCCAGTATTTTGGGAGGCGGAGACCGGAGGATCCAGGTTCGTGGCCAGCCTCAGCTCTCTCTCTCTCTCTCCCTGTCTCTCTCTCTCTACCTAGTGAGGCCCTCTGCAACTTTGTGAGACCGGTTTCAAAATAAAGTATAAAAAAATAGGGCCGGGGGTATAGTGCAGAGGTAGAATGCCCCTGGGTTCAATCCCCAGTACTGCAAAAAAAAAAAAAAAAAAAAGAGCCGGGCGTAGTGGTACACACTTGTAATCCCAGTACTTGGGAGGCTGAGACAGGAGATTTGCGGGTTTGCAGCCAGCCTCAGCTACTTAGCGAGGCCCTTGGCAACTTAGTGAGACCCTGTTTCAAAATAAAAGAATAAAACTGGACTGGGGGTATAGCTCAGAGGTAGAATGCCCTTGGGTTCAATCCCAGTACTGCAAATAAAAAAAAAGAGGTAATTAATTATATTGTTTCATGTCATTCTTCTAGGGGAACCTATGACATCTTAGTAACAAAAGATAATCAGACACGCTCCGTTGGCCAGTACGACAACCGCGGCAGCTTTGGAGAGCTGGCTCTGATGTACAACACCCCGAGAGCCGCCACCATCATCGCCACCTCAGAAGGCTCCCTGTGGGGATTGGTGAGAGAATCCAGTCCCCTTGCATAGCACACTCATATTTCTCCTTACATCTGGTCTAACCTTGGGCTGTTCACACTCTACCTCCAAGCTACACCCCCAGCCCTATTTTTTATTCTTTTTTTTTTTTTTTTTTTTTTTTTTTTT
>PVJS01022802.1:15419-30292 GCA_004027185.1 Glis glis | reverse complement strand
TGCGCCACCACGCCTGGCTCTGGGTTACTCTTAAGGATATAAAGTCCAAACTCAACCACATCATAGCCTATAAGGACCTTATGTTTCTTTCTTTCTTTCTTTCTTTCTTTCTTTCTTTCTTTCTTTCTTTCTTTCTTCCTTCCTTCCTTCCTTCCTTCCTTCCTTCCTTCCTTCCTTCCTTTTCTTCTTCTTCTTCTTCTTCTTCTTCTTCTTCTTCTTCTTCCTCTTCCTTCTTCTTCCTTCTTCTTCCTTCTTCTTCTTTTTGTTTCTTCCTTCCTTTCCTTTTCCTTTTCCTTTTCCTTTTCCTTTTCCTTCCCTTCCCTTCCCTTCCTTTCATTTCCTTTCATTTCCTTTCCTTTTCTTGTGGTACTAGGGATTGAACCCAGGGGCATTCTACCTCTGAGTTACACCCCCAGCCCTATTTTATTTTTTTTGTTTTGAAACAGGGTCATGCTAAGTTGCTGAGACTGGCTGCGAACCTGTGATCCTTCTGTCTCAGCCTCCCAAGTACTGGGATTACAGGTGTGCGCCACTGCACCCAGTTCCCTGGTGTCTCTTCTTATAAGAACATTGGTCCTTTTGGATCAAAGTCTCTTATGACTTCATTGGATCTTAATTACTTCCTACAGACCCTGTCTCCAAATATCACACTGGGGGTTAGGGCTTCAACACATTAATTTTGAGGAAGACACGGACATTCAGTTCATAGTAGGACCTGAATAAGAACTGTGGAAAACTGGAAGAGAAATAATATTTGTTTTCAGCTGAAAGTTGTCACTTGGGAATGAGGGCCAAGTCTAGTCAAAATTATATTTCTTAGAAAACTCTACTAACCAACCAGAACGTACCTGAGGACTCATTCAGCCTGTACCATCTCTCTCTCTCTCTCTCTCCCTCTCTTAAGTTTTCTTTTTGATACTCTGGGATTAATATCTAAGTGACATCAATTTCAAGGGTAGAGATTCATTACTAAATGTTTAACCCTATTTTAGCCAAATCTCTTATCCTTCTTGAGTCAGGCAATTGGGTTTCTATGTCTCACTGCTCAAAAATATTCTTACTTCTCTATTAGATTACCATTGTGTGTCCAAATCAGTGGTCACATACACTAAATAAAACCTAACTAGAGTTTCTGAGCTCTTTGATGCGCACCACTCTGCTTACTATCTCACATCTGCGCTCACAATCAGCATTACAATGTCATTTTCTAAACAGGCAAAGTGCTCCCCCTGTGGCACAGAGAGAATGAAAAAGAGACCAGTCTAGATAGAGACCCGAACAAGTTCTTCTGTTTCCGCTCCACTGACTTTTCTATGATGCCCTGCTAGTTTTCTTAGCTACTATTTTCTATAATGATATACCTTTTAGTTAGATCTAAGGTATTTATAATGGATCTCTTGATATAATGACTTGTCATTCTCATGCTTTTTAAAAAATGTCTCAAAGTTTAGCTGGGCGTGGTGGTACACACCTGTATTCCCAGTATTTGAGAGGCTGAGATGGGAGGATTGCGGATTCTAGACCAGCCTTAACAACTTAGTGAGACTCTCAGCAATCTAGCGAGATCCTGTTTTGAAAGAAAAAAAAAGATTGGGGGTGTAGCTTGGAGGTAGAACACCCCTGGATTCAATTCCTAGTACCAAAAGAAAAAAATTCTCAGAGTTTAAGATGAAATTAGTAGCCACACACCTTTGATTTCCATTGATATTTGCATCTGACCCTGAAGAGAGGTTTATAGACAGAGTGCTTATATCTGACAGACAAGATAAATCAAAATTCTGATGCATGGAAATTGCTATACCTTTGCTTGTGTGCTGTGAAACCAATTTTTACTGAGTATTTCATAAGAGAATTCATTATGGTAGACTTTTGAATTCTTAGCCCAATAAAATAAAGTAGGGCATCTGTTCTGAACAAGGCACATGATAAGTACTTTACATAATCAACTACTTTACCTTCATAACAATCATAATCTACACACTGATATTTTACTCATGAAAAATGAAAACTGAGACTTAAAAAGATTAGTAGTGGGCCAAGGAAGGATGCTGGACACCAGGTTAGCCACACTGAAGGTAGATGTGCTGTTCTGTCCATACCCACGTCAGCCCAAGAACCTGATACCAGCTGTAAACTCCTTAAAACCACTCAGTTTCAATTCTTCCCTGGGAAGACGCAGCAATCACTGAAGCCAACTGTACTTACAGTCGTGTCGATGACAAGCCAAGGATGCACATTAGAAGAAATGCATAGGGCAGAGCCTGAGGCTGGGGAGGATCGAGACGTGAGGTGTCCCTGTTGTCAGGGACCCCGAGTTCTCTTGGCAGGAGCACCACCATCCAGAAAGGACCTGAGCTTTGTGTCCAGAGGCTGAGTTGTCCTTACAGAGGCATCATGGATTGAATCAGTGCCCAGGTGGCTGAGTTCAATCTCCGGCCCCTCTCCTTCCCTCCATTCCCCACTGGTTGAGCTGGCTCGAAGCCCAACCTCTAATTACGTGGTTTGTTTTTCTGTGTGGCCAGCCCCCATCCTGAGTTATCTCATTAGCCTAAACTATTTAGGAATACACTGTGTGTCGCCTCATTGACATCAACCATCAGGTGCATCCCAGGTAATAAATATCATAATGAAAATTTAATCCTACGTCTGTTGGGATCCAAATGTTATTACGTGCGTCTTCTTCTCATTTGCTCAGCACAGTCCCTGACAAATAGTAAGTACCCACTAAATCTTAATTAGGTAAATGAAATTGGATTTTTTTTCCTTCCATAGAGATAGAGTAAAATTTTGTGGCAATGGTTGATATATCCAAGGTCGGGACAGTCTCATGGGAGATCTGCCTGCGAGGCTCCACCACTCCTGAAAGGTTTAGGGCAGAGACAAACACTCCCAAGTGCTGATCCAGGGGTCTCCAATAGGACAGGTTTTTAAAACTGGTTGACAATCTATTGGTTATGATGTTCCTGAAAATATAGGTATTCTTATCTTGGTGTCTTGAGTCTTAAAGAGGGTGGATTACCAGGTTTCGATGAATACTCCTTAAGCGATTAACATGCCTATGGGCAGAACTTAGCAGGAATGTGACCCAAGGTTTAAGGTAATGAAGGGACCAATGGAGAATAAAGGTGGAGATGCCACGCTGTATCCTGCTTCTAGTTACCCACTTGGCATCTCCAGGCACAAGTGGAACAGCAGTGCTTTTAAGCTAAAGCAACTCTGAGTCCTTGTTAGAATATAACTCAGCATAATGTCAGACTCCTAATAATTTTGTTCTTTTTACCCTATAGCAAAGAATTGAAGTTTGAAACGTTGTGGTTACTGTACCATCTTCCTTGTATGTTTCACGTAAGTATGCATTCACCTAGTGGTATTTTCATGGAAACAAAACTCAGTCATAGTGTATTGTTAGGGGAGGATGAACGTATAATGCCAACATAGTGTCACATCCACTTAAGATTCCTTGTAAAGACAGTGTCTAAGGGGACACATTCCTATGAGCAGCAACAGTGGCTCTGGGGTCTTTGAAGATGCTAACCAGAAGGAAGCATACTAAGTTCCCTCATCGATTTGGCCAAGATGACAGCTACGGGCTCCTGCCATGTTCCGCATAGAAACCTGAGGTCGGGAGGTTTTGCAGACGCATGTTATGGAAATCGCTCACCCTTGTCTTCAAGCACTTTATTGAATGCCGGAGACCTAGATGATAAGGACATATGACTTGAGGGAGGGAGGTTAGGAGGTGAGGGGACTGAAAGAGCAAGATTACTACAGACTTGAAGTTTTGATGGCGGCGAATAGTTGCTCAGGCATTAATCTGTAGGCGCTCAATAGGTCTTCCTTTTTCTTTCTGGAAGTTAAGTATCTCCATAGCTGAATGTCCACATCTGTCAGCTGATGACCTCTGAGTATACTTTTCTTGCAAGCGTCTTTCCTTTATATTCTAGGAACACAACTCACTCCCCTCGCTGGTATCTTTGGTCCCTCAGACCCCCACTTCCCCACTGAAATGGCTTTACTAAAGGCCCATACTCAAAAATTGTTAGTATTATTTTATTCCACAAGAGGTTGACCTTTAAAATGTCCCTATCTTTCACTACAAAATTTATCTAACAGTAAACAAAAGATACCTAGCTGTAAAATTTTTTTTCTTTTTTTTTTTTCGGTACCGGGGATTGAACGCAAGGGCGTTCTACCTCCGCACTACACCCCCGGCCCTATTTTTTTTTTTTTATACTTTATTTTGAAACCAGGTCTCACAAAGTTGCGGAGGGCCTCACTAAGGAGAGAGAGAGAGAGAGAGAGAGAGAGAGACAGGGAGAGAGAGAGCGAGAGAGCTGAGGCTGGCCGCGAACACGGATCCTCCGGTCTCCGCCTCCCAAAGTACTGGGATTACAAGCGTGCGCCACCACGCCCAGCCTGTAAAATATTTTAACCATTCCCCAAATTGTTGACTCCTGCATCCTGTGGACAGTCGTGACCACAGTCGTTATCGAGTGTTTATTGCATTGTGCTAGGCATTTTAGGGTTCTAATAAATACCTGTTCCCTGAATTTAAAGGGTTTGCTAGGTTTATTTTGCTAACAGGCATCTGTCTCTACTCTGAATCCAAACACCTGAAGGTGATCTCTCCCTGGGATTGGTGTGTGATGTGGTGTAGACAAAGGACTGGGAAGCACTGGTGGGAGTGGGTTTTGGAGACTGGGGCCATGGAACTAGCAGAATTATTTAATAGTTTCTAATGAAGGGTCATAACTGTGGCTCAGATGCAGTTTCTTGAAGTTCATCATTTTTATAACAGCAAAAGGATTTTGTCTCAATCTTATGATGCATTGTGGAATGTTATGGGTTGGGTTTGGAGTGCCCCACTAAAGCTTATGTGTAGATAGCCTGGACTCCAGGGCAGCAAAGTTCCGAGGTGGGACCTAGCTGGAGGAGGGGGTAACTGGGAGCATGGTCTGGAGGACTATCTATCTTTATCTCTGGCTCCCTCCTCTTTCTCTCTCTCTCTCTCTCTCTCTCTCTCTCTTCTCTCTCTCCTTTCTGGCTTCCCTGAGCAGTCATCTGCCATGCCCTGCCACCATGATGTTTCTGCCTTGGCGCAGGTCAGTCATGGAGTGAAGCTTGAAAACCATGAGCCAAAATCAACCTTTCCTCCTCTACGTTGTTGTTGTCAGGTATTTTGGTTGCAGTGATGAAAAAGTTAACCCTAACCAACATGGTGTCATGTCCATTAAATTTATAGGAATCCCTTGAATGGGAATGGAGCAATCTTCATTCTAAACAGCTGACTGGCGATATCAAGACGCAGCCAAGTAGTTAGTGCTATGATAACCAATGGTATAATGTAAATGTGTGTGGCAAAGAGAAAGGAAACAGGGAACTCGACTATTTCTATTGTAACACTGAAAGCTTATTTTACATAAGATATTAAAAGGAGTGTAGGTGCTTAGTGTTGCCTCAATCCCCATGAACAAAAACAGAGTCAATGCATCAGGTTTAGATAATCTCAAAAGAGAATGGCACGTCACGGTTTGCTGTTATTATTGCAGTTAACTGTCATCTTACCAGTAGGAGTAATTAGATTGATGAATTTTGCTATTGAGACAAGATATAATTTTTGTCACGTTAAATGCGTATTCTAGACGTTCATCAGACCATATTAAGTCTGCTCCCTGGTGTTTCTGTGTTAGTGATTTTCCCCCCATTATTTTTCTGTTGCTAAGAATACACATTCTGTAACTATGGTCTCTTTGTGGCCACTGGCTGTCAGTGCCAATTATAATTTAAATAGCCCAGGCAAAGAAAATTTAAATTTGAACCAGCAAATAGCTGTCATCAACACATTACTGAAACAAAGTCATTTGGTGGCTCCCATGAAGAGCACTGACATTCAGGCTCTGAGGGCGCGGAATGGAAACGGGCTGAATTTAAAATAGCATATTTACATTTTTTAGTAGTCATGATAAATGTGCTTCCAAATAAGATAATTAGGCTGTGATCAATGAAAGAGAGTTATCCCTGCATGGGAATGCATCCAAGTGAGCACATGGAAATTTGAATTAGAAATATTCAAGGAATGAGAATTCCTTCTCAAGTTTCAGCAAACAAAGCTATGTTCCTTTATCTTTCAAAAAACAACCCTGCTGTTGTTTTTACCAACAAAGAGGATGCTTTCCGTTTATCAGTGGGAATGCCCCAGTGAGCACTGTGTATGCAGGAGGGGCGGTTAATTTGCATGTATCATGTTTAATCTCCTTCCATCATTTCCTTCCTATTCAAGAATGTAGATAAGGAAGAACATGGTTCAGAGGTGGATAAAAAACAGCACTACTTTCAGTTGTCAGCGAGGAGGAGAGACTGGTTAAGAAGTACGGAAGAGGGTTTTCTAGACTGTGTAGGAGTCCTTCAGTCAGAGGACACAGTAGAAGAAAGCCTGCTGCAGGGGTATGTGCCCATAAAAGAGCACAGTGTGTTTGCAAAGGGCAGCAGCTGAGGGTCTGTGGGTGTGTCCACAGTGGTCAGAGACTGGAGACAAGAAACAGACCTTCCCAGGTTTATACTTGCTCACTTAGCAATGGAGGTAAAAGATCTTTGGGGAAAATTACATGTGCCCGTGGTTATATGATAGTCTCAGGTTTTATGTTATGTCTTTACTATTGTATTAAAGGTACAGATGTAAGCAATTTCCTGGCCACACTTCCATAAAGCTTACGGTGATAAACAGAAGTCATTCCCTAAGCCGGGCGTGGTGGCGCACGCTTGTAATCCCAGTACTTTGGGAGGCGGAGACTGGAGGATCCAGGTTCTTTCAAAATATAAATATTTTTGCCAGGTATGGTGATGCACACCTGTAATCTGAGTTCTTGGGAGGCTGAGACAGAAGTGCAGGTTTGAAGCCAGCCTCAGCAACTTAGCAAGAACATTTTACAAAATAAAAAATGAAAAAAAAAGGAGGGAAACACACCAAGTGCTGTGTGTGTGTGTGTGTGTGTGTGTGTGTGTGTGTGTGTGTTTCTATCACTCTAAACCTCATAATGCTGTATAATTACAATGCACCAATAAAAGTATATTACGAAAAAGATATACCTTGATATAGGGGCATGTCCCACATGATCTGAAATTGTACTGTTGGTCTGGTTATACAAAAAGCCAAACTGTCATTTTTTCTCTCTCTTTCTCTCTCTCTGTCTCTCTCTCTCTCTCACACACACACACACACACACACACACACACACACACACACACACACACTGGGGGCCCTGGGTTCAATCCCCAGTACCACAAAAATAAATAAATAAACAAATAAATATTTTCCTAATATGATTATGTGAATCATATATTTTATAGACTTTCTTTCTCTCTGTCTCTCTGTCTCTCTCTGAATCTCACACTTCTCCCAGGACCCTCTCCTCTCTAATGCCAACTTCAGGGATAAAGTTTTCTTAATCATTCAGCACAATGACTTCGTATTATGAATTAGACACTGTTAAATTTGGAGATGAAGACATGACCAAGATAGATATGGGCCTTGACTTCATACAATGAAGAAGAACACGTTGAAACTTAGCAAACAAGCAATAAACAGTCATTAAAAATGACAAAGGGCCAAGTACCATGTAGAAAAAAAAATAACAGAGGTGAGAAGTGAGGAATTACTATAGAGATTGGCCAGGCAGGCTCTCTCTGAAGACACCATCCCCATACATATATTTTTTAGTATATGAGAAAAAAAGTTCTCACGTCCTCATCCACAATTCTTACTCGTTCCTAGCCCACTCAAGTCCCACTGACACTTCAGTTTGTCAATGCCATGAAGCAGGCACATTTTTTAAGAAGATGTAAAAATTATCATTTCTGGTCTATGGAATTGCTTTAAATTTTAACTTTTTAAATATTTTGGAAAGATACCAGGGAGAAGTATAGCTGGTTCATATGGTGGTTCCATTTCTAGTCTTTTGAGAAATTTCTATCCTGATCCCCACAGTGGTTGTGTGTGTTTTATCTAAAATAGGCCATCTAAATGTAAGTTCTTATTTTTCTAGTTTTTTGAGGCATAAATTTAGGCCATTTCCTCGAGTTCTTTCTTTTCTTCTTCACGTAAGTATTTACTACCGTAAACGCTCCTGTTGGAGCTGCAATGCTGAAAATTAGTGTAGACATGTTGACGCTTTTTCCCATATCCCATTCATCAGTAGAGAGCACATGGTCTAGCCCAACATCAGTGGAACAAGAAAACATACTTTCCCATGAAGATGGTTCAGTGGGAGGGAAATTTTTCTGAACAGTTACGTGATCTACCACAACTAGCCAATTTACTTTCTAAATGGGCAAAATGAATTGAGATCATGCCGTTAATTTAACAAAAAGATTATTTGAAGGGTAAGTTTGATTCCAAACACAAAAATTTCTGAATTTTACACATATAATTATGTGCATTAATTTTAATAGATTCTTAGCTTTATTACAAAAGTATTTTTGGTTTTTAAACATAATATTTAGGAAGACCGAGGTAGCTTAGAATACACAGAAGATAATTTTATCAACCTATCAACTGTGATCTAGTTTTACATCAGAACTTAAGGTTATTTATTTATTTATTTTTGTGGTACTGGGGATTGAACTCAGGGAACTCTAACTCTGAGCTACACCCCCAGCCCTACTTTATTTTGAAACAGGGTTTCACTAGGTTGATTTGAATCTCACTACTTGCTGAGGCTGGCCTCAAAACTATCATCCTTCTGTCTCAGCCTCCCAAATACTGGAATTACAGGTGTGCACCACCATGCCCAGCTAAGGTTATTTAATATTGTTGAACCAAATTCCTCAGTGCAGACATTCATTATTTCCATTCTGCATTTTAAGAGAATGAATTACTTTTTTGGGAAAAATATTAGTGTTTACTAATTTTGGCTGGAAATTCTGTTCTATTTAATTTATATTTACCTTACTTATATCCTTATAAAGAGGTATCCTTGCTCTTGAGAGTCTTGAAAAGTTCTAGATTGAAACAAATTTATTAATATTTTTCAGCATATTTTATAGGAAATTTGGAAGTCTTTAATCAAATATGTATCATGTTTATACATATGTGTGTATAAAATCAGAAAATTTGTTTCAATAGTACTAAATAATACCTTCCTGTAGTGAAGACCAGTGAAATACCATAAAACAATAGCAAATAATTCTAGAAATATTAACACAGTCTTGAACAATAAGAACAAAAAGAAATTACCTGTCAGTTGATTTTATGCAATACTTTGAGTAGCATTAAAGACCTAACTTGAATCCATGTATTTTTACTAAATGAGGTATACATAAAAGCACATGTTCAAAAAATTCAGTTAACTTATTAATAGTAATTTTAGCCTGCCAATTTAAAAATGCCCCAGAATCTTTTGTACTTCAAAAGTCCCATCTGCTGTGGCAAATGGACAATGTTCCTACAACTGCATCCACTAATCCACTGACATAAAAGGGAGAGATTGGGAATACGTGGTTCAAGTATTAAAGCCTTACGACCTTGAGGAGGTCATATTCTCCAAGAGTGTATTACGCAAAAATCCTTTTCATTGTCATATTCTTAAAGATGCTGAAGACTACATATGGTTTAAAGTTACCATTGCATTATTTGTTTTACACTTTTTTAAAAAAGGAAGCAGTATTATAATCCTTTTATGGCACTCTTTTTGGGAGAATAAAATATTATCCTGGTAATCATCTTCGATGGCTTTCATTTTTGCTAAGAATGATGATGTTTGACAAAGAATGCCAATAGTGTCAGAGATTAAAACAGCTATTCATCTACTATGAGTAGGCAAAAATATTTTAATCTAGCTGAATGGTATGTTTTAGATTGCCTCTGGTTTAATTCTGTGCTAGAGTATTGCTCCTTTATGTTTTTATCAGATCTAATGCCAAATTATAATTGAGAAAATGACAAATAATACTTTCCCATTAAAAAATTATATTGTATTCTTCAAACTTTTGCTGAGGTTCAACAAACAATAGCAAGCCTTAAGATTTAATTTCTCTTTCCGTGGAAACATACGACTTTAATTTATATATACCTTTGGAACGTTGCCACTGTGCACTTCGTCTGCAACATTCCAACAGAGCATTAAATTATACCATTTCTGTTTTACCATTATTGGCAGGATTAGAAGTAATATTGTATAAATGTACTGTATATGGGAGTTATTTCAACAGAGCCAATTTTACAGATTGTTTGCAAAAATTCCCTTTATATTTGCAAAATAGTGTCGCTTGTTTCTTAATGCTATGTGCTCTGTGAATAGCTGTGATTTCTTTCCCTTTGCTTAGGAGAAATCCAATCCCAACCTGGCTTTGTTTCAACACTTCAAAAGGAATTTTACCAAATGGGGTATAAATTGAATTGCTCACAGAAATAAAATCGCTTAGCTGCCATGAATCACAATTTGAAAAATTAAAGAGTAAAATATTCTGATAATGTGAGCGTGTGTCTGTTTTCTACCTTGTGTTCTGCTTAAGCACCGGAGGGTAGAGCAATGAATTCCTGACCCACTCTGCAATTCACTTAGAATTCTACTGCTGAAATGGAAGATTATATCTTGGCCAGGACTGACTTTGACAGTCAGAGGTACCATGTTACTGTGTGATGACACTCTGTAAGACTCTCCTCTCTCTCCCAACTTCCTAAGCTTTAGTATAATGCATATTACAGTATTAGGGGCTGACCATATTTCAAATATTTTAGGTTGCAAATAACTTTAAACGTATGCACTGCTTCCTCCTTTTTGGGTATTTAGATAAGTACCTGTTCCTTACATTTTGGTTTATCAACTCCACTTAAACACATACTATCTCAGAATTTGGAAAATGCAAATTCTACTATGATGAGCTATGTGTGTTTTATGTATATATTATAATTTTATTGGGGCATTTATACATGCACGTATCACTTGATGTGTTTCTCTCCAGATTCCTGCCTGACTTCTGCCTGTACATGTTATTTCATAAATGCACATAACAGTATTTGATCTGTTTCTTCCCTCAAGCCTCATGTTTCCCCTCCCTACCTCCATCCTCCAATCCCCTTCCACTATTCTACTGGTCTCTCTCCTCTTAGAGCTAAGGTCCACTTTATTTCCTGTTTTCTCTCTACCTTCCACGTATGAGAGAAAACATATGACCCTTGCCTTTCTGAGACTGGCCAATCTCACTTAATGAGATTGGCATAATGTTTTCAAGTTCAATCCATATTCCTATGAATGACAAAATTTTGTTCTTCTTTGTGGCTGAGTGAAACTCTATTGTGTGTGCTTAACATATTTTCTTTATTCATTCGTCTGCTGATAGACACCTATCCATAATTTGGCTATTGTGAATTGTGCTCCTATAAACACGGGTATGTGAGTATCACTATAGTATTCTAACTTTAATTCTTTTGGAAAGATACTGAGAAGTGGTGTAGCTGGGTCCTACGGTAGTTCCTTCCTAGTCTTTGGAGAAACTCCCATATTGATCTTCATAGTGGTTGTGTGTTTTATTTAAACATAGGTTACCTAAGCATAAGTTCTTGAATAGACACTAGTATTTCAATAATTGGAGGTTCCTTCCCACTATTCGATCCTGGGAGGTATTATTTCTAATTTTTTCCATCCTCCTTCTTGGAGAAATATTTAGAGAAAATATTTAGAAGAAGCCATGAAACTTCCATCAAGTTGTTTCCTCACTTAATTGCTTGAACTTCTCAAACCTCCGGTGTCTTTCAAAATAAAGATAGAATTAAGTACTCTTAAATTCTTAGATTTTACTTCAGACACGTCCCTCTTCATTCGCTGTTTGGGCTTTTGTTCTCAGGTTTCCCTTTTCAGTTCATGAATTACCTACAAATATTGAGTAGTATACCAAACTACAAGATTGTAAAACTTTTAAAATTTTGTGTAAAATATTTAATGAACTTGGAAAAGATATGCGTATGTGTTTATTCTTTTATATATTTTTGCTTTTTAGCATATACAGGTGCCACTTCAGAAACAGCAAGTGTAACAGGATGTGTGTATGGCATATGGAATCAATTTCCAAGGTACTTACTTTAAGTTATTTTTTATCAAGCAAAATAGAACAAAATTTGAAAAGCAAGACATTAAAAAAATCTCATGTCATCTTACTGTGTACCAATGCCTTTAGAAACTATATATTATTTCATATATTTTCTTATGACTAACTTGGAGTCTAAGAACTAATCGACTCTGATCAAACCACTACCTTTTCCACTTGATTATCGTACATAGCCATACTAACAAATACTTGGTTCTGTTATAAACTTGTTCAGGTCGTAGAAACATGGAGGTTCATTTTACTTATCTGTGATATAATTGTACCTGCAAACCCCCCTGGAGTATTTGCCTTTACTTGGTTCCTTTCCCTCTCATAGCAATTATTACATTTTCCTGCTTATATTTTAGGCTAAATAAGTGATCCTGAGCTCAGGCCTTTGACTTTAATGTGACTGTTCTTGTCTCAACTTCCCACATACTCAGTTTATTTCTTCTTCAGTGATCTAAAATACAATAGGAGATTGTTGACTGAATTCTGCCACTCACTTAAAATTCCATCTTTGATGTGGAAAGTTAGTTTTATCCCTGCCATGATTTCAAGGAATTCTTCTATTACTTCCAAGTTGTTAAATTTGTGTCATATATAGTTAGTTGTTCGTAATAGCTCCTTATGACCCTTTTAGTATCTGTAGGATGTGTAGAGATATCCCTTTTTCTTTCCCGATATTTATAATTTTTATTTCCTCTTTTGTTTCCCTGATTAGTTTGGATAAAGGCTTATCGATTTTGTCAATCAGATCAAAGAATAAACTTTTGTTTTATTGATTTTCTGTTTTGTTTTTCTTTTCTCAGTATGAATTTCTGTTATTCATCACTTTTCTTCTGCCTACTTTGGTTTTAATTCTTTTACTAGTTTCTTAAGTTGGAAGCTTAGGTTACTGATATTATTAGATCTTTCTACTTGTCTAATATAATGCTCTAATGCTATAAAGTTCACTCTGTTCCTTTTCCTGAAAATTACAAATTTTAATGTTTTTATTAAATTTTTGTTGTAGTCAAAACATTTTAGAATTCCCTTGTAATTTCTGCTTTGACAAATGAGCTCCTTAGAAGTATGTGCCTTAATCTCCAAATATTTGGGGCTTTTCCAGATATCTTTCTATTATTGGTTTCAAATTTAATCTCCTTATTCTCCAAGACAGTAGATTGTATGATTTATACTTTTAAAATTTCCTTAAAGTTTGTTTTATGGCCCAGAATATAAGTTATCTTGGTGAATATTGTATGTGTCCTTGAGAATATTGTGTTTTTCTGTCATTGTTGGGGGCATTTTCTACAAATGTGTCATTAAGTTAACTTGGTCCATAGTATTGTTTAGGTCTTCTTTGTTCTTACTGATTTTCTGACTTCTTGTTTAATCAATTATTAGGAGAGGATTTTTGAAATCTAATATTTCAACTGTGGAATTGTCTAATTTTATATTATTCTATATTGAAGACTATTATACTTTTAAGAAATGATCTGTTTATCACTTTATAACTTCTGCCCTTTATTTAAGGTAATATACTAATATTGCTTTTCAGTTTTCTTTTTTTTTTTTGCGGTACTGGGGATTGAACCCGGGGGCATTCTACCTCCGAGCTACACCCCCAGCCCTATTTTTTATTCTTTAATTTGAAACAGGGTCTCACTAAGTTGAGGAGGCCTCACTAAGTAGCTGAGACTGGCTGTGAACCCAGATCCTCCTGTGTCAGCCTCCCAAGTACTGGGATTACAAGCGTGCACCACCACACCCGGCTTGCCTCAGTTTTCTTTTGATAGTGTTTTCATGGTATAATTTTTTAAATTCTTTTACTTGTAACCCATCTGTATCTTTATATTTAAAGGGCACTACTCATAGTATGTACTTAATTTTTTTATCAGACCTAATAATCTCTGTGTTTTAATTGGTGTGTTTAGACCACTTATAATTAATATTATTTTTATTTCTTTGCTATTTATTTTTGTCCCTTCTTTTACATTTTTATATTTTGGGTGATTCCATTTTATCTCTGCTAATTATTATTCATGTTTTTCAGAAAGTATTTTTAGTGGTTGCTTTCAGGTGTACAATATAGCTCTTTAATCAGAATACACATTCACATCATGTTACATAGCTTCAAATATGGAAGAAGTCTTACGACAATATACTCCCAATTCCTTCCTCCCGTTCTTTGTGCTATTGTCATACATTTTGGTTTTACATGTGCTATCAACTCAAAATATCTTAACTATCTAAGCATTAGAAAGTCAGTTTTTCTTTGCAACAATTAAAAAATCAAAATTATTTACTCCATTTTCTGTGTCCTTCATTTCTTTGTGTAGATTGAAGCCTCTTATTTGTATCAGGTTGCTTTGACTAAAGAATTTCCTTTAACATTATTTGTAATCCTGGATAGTTCTGGCAATAGTTTTACTCTGTATTTGTTTGAGAATTTAAAAAATAAATTTGACATGTTTTTTCATTGTATGTATAATTTTGGATTGAAAGTTTTTTTTTTCTATCAGTATTTGAAACTATCACTCCATTGTTTCTGTCTTATTAGATTCTGGTGGGAGATATGTAATTTATATATGATGCATCTTTTTTTCTCTAAGATTTTCTCTTTGCTCTTGATTTGGAGAGGAAATACCTGGATATTTTGGTTGGTCTTAGTTTTTTGTTTTAATATTTATCTTATTTATATCCTCCAAGATCCTGCAACCTATGATATGTCTATCACTAATTTTTGGAAAATTTTCAGGCATTTTTAAAAATATTTTCTGCTTTGTTGTCTTTTTTTTTTTTTTTTG
>PVJS01022802.1:0-15319 GCA_004027185.1 Glis glis | reverse complement strand
CCCAAAGTACTGGAATTACATGCGTGCACCACCAAGCCCGGCACCTTTTTTTAAATCCTTCTGAGATTCCAAATACATAGTGGTTAGGCCATATGATATTGGTCTAATATCCAATATCTTGGACTTTTCTTCCATTTTTCACTCTTTTTTCTCTTTGTGTTTCATTTTATGTAAACTTATTGACCTGTTTTATTTAGAACGCTTATTACCCCCTTATCTAAATGATGATCAACTGGTGAGACCATCAAGCACATTGCATGCTCTGTTTTAATGCATTTCCAGCTGGTCTGTTGTCAGTTTTCAACTACCTGATCATCCACATTGTTTACCTTTTCTACTAGACTTTTAATTATTTTGGTCTACCTTTTTTTACTTTGGTCTTAATTACGTTGGTCTACCTTTTTACCTATCAATAATAACTTTAAAATTCTGTGTTTAATAATTCTAATATCTGTGTCATAATGGAATCCAGCCCTGCTGTTTATTTTGGCCCTCAGCAGTGTGTTTTTATTTGTTTTCTTTTCTCATCTTATAATTTTTGTTGAAATCAGACATTTTGTGTCAGACAGAAGAGACTGAGGTTAATAATTTATATGCTTAGGCATGGGCAGCCCTTTTCTTTTGTGGTCCTTTAAAAGAGTGTTTAGAGCTGGACATGGTGGTGCACACCTATAATCTCAGTACTTGGGAGGCTGAGACAGGAAGATTATAGGTTCAAAACCAGCCTTAACAACTTAGCAAGGCTCTCAGCAACTTATAGAGACCCTGTTTCCAAATAAAAAATAAAATAGGGCTGGGTGAGTAGCTCCGAGGTAGAATGCCCCTGGGTTCAATCCACCAAAAAACAACAACTAGTGTTTAGTAAATCTAATCAGTAGTCAAGTTGTGTTTGAGTTGTTTGTTTCCATGGTTATACTCAGTGCATACCACACTTCAGATTCCTCTAGCATTACCTTATGTTTGAAGTAGGGCTAGTATATCTTACATTTTTTTGTTTGTGTGGTACTGGGGATTAAACCCAGGGGAATTCTACCTCTGAGTTGTACCCCAGCCTCTTTTATTTTTTTATTTTTTTTATCTCAAAGCAGGATCTCACCAAATTGCTGTCCAAACTGCTCACTGAGTTGCCTAGACTGTCCCGGAACCTGAGACCCTCCTGTCTCAGCCTCCTGAGTACTTGGACTGTAGGTGTGTGTTGCCATGCCCAGCATTGCCTGACATAGCCTTCCTTTTGTGCTATGTCTCAAAGAGAGTCCTTCTCCATACTCTTGCCCCTTTCGCAGTAGTAAACCACTGTCACTGAATACTTGAGGCTTGTGAATATGGTGGTGGTAGAAGGTTGTTCTCTGTTCTGATTCACTTGAGTAGTAGAAGCACTCTGAGACTCGAGGGTGGGCCTTCACAGGGACCCTGCCCTGCCCAGTTCACAAGTCTTTTCCCAGTGTATTTTCTTGCGCCTCTCCCAGGGACACAAAGAATTTGATTTTTCCTTTAGCCTGGGCACTGTGGGCTCTTACCTGGGGCTTGAGGGAACAGTGTCTTTTTGCCTTTGTCCCAGTGGTTCAGGGTTTTGCTTTGTAGCAAATGCAGAGCAAGTCCAGACAGGTACTGTACCTTTCCCACAGTGGCTGCTTCTCCTCTCCCCAAGATCTGCATCCCAGAGATGCTTTCTTCTGGCCTAAGTTGTTTTTGACAGTATCCAGTGAGACCTATGGCTGTTGAGTGGGAATTTCTTGGAAGATAGGAATATAAAAGAGCCTGTAGATGAATTCCTGGAATTGAAGTATGTGGATACAAATTTCCATATACTAAACAAGGTCTTATTTTTTTTGTAGAATATCTCCTAACATGTTAAAGGATATGTAAATCAGATTGTACATTTTTTCTCAGATTTTCAAATATGGAGTGAATTCAACCCTCATTACTTTATAAATTTCTGGTTCACTTAGCATTTTAATAAAATATTGCTTTCTCGATAATCTACTTTTGAATATCAAGTCTTTCAATAACATCATGCATCTCTCATTAAGATTCTCAGTCTATTTTTTACAACAAAACTTGGACTAGGTAAAATGTGAACTACTGTTTTTCGGTATGAAACAAACTCTTTGGAAAAAATAAATGTGGTTTTCCATATTACTGTTTTACAATTTTATTGGAGATAAATGCAATCTAAAATATTCTTCAGAGAATTCAGGAGAATCTGATGAGCAAACATCTTGATTATGGCCAGAGTTCTCTACAGCTGAGATCACAGATGCTTAGCTGAGATTAGTATCCATCAGGTGAGAGCTTTCTGCAGGAGAGTTGGAATTATTTTTGCTTACAGAGAATTTGGAAAATTCCTTATGTTTGTACATCTAATAGTGCCTCAAGATATGATCTTTTTTTTTAAAAAAACATGTACCTAGGGAAAAATACTGGAACTACTTCAAATTATTTCTTAATAGCACAGTGTTGGATTGTGCATTCCTTTGCCTGTTGGGACAATACAAAATAGGTGTTTTGTTTATTTTGTTTGGTTTTATAAAAGGACTCTTAGACAAATATTTAGATGAATCTATGAGCAAGCAGGCATGAGATACAAATCTATTATCCCAACACTAAGTAAATTCTTATTCAATTATAACAGGAAGAAGAGGGGAAAATGCTTCTTTGCTTTTCTTCCTTGGATTTTAAATGGAATCTGCTTTGATATAAATATCAGAATTGTGTTTATGATGTAGGGGCAAATCCCAGTTTGACTTGCTTCTTTGGCTTCTGTGCCTTGTGATTGGAGTCGATTGCTGGTTTTAGCCAGCACCCTGCTCTCTCCCCCTTGTTTTTCCTGTTCCTTTGTGGCTGGCTTGGTTTCCAGTCTCATTGTTAGTGTTCTGCATAGGCTGGGTTCTCTAGAAGCACATTCTAAGATGGAGGTTGCCATACAGGAACATGTTTGGGGAGGCTCTTGGGACCAGTACTTATTGCAAGGAAGGGAAGGAAGAGTATCACTAGCAGTGATAAGAGCAGGGTGTCTTCTCTTCCTACCACTTAGATTCTGGGTTCAAGTGTTCAACCCATTGATGACATAGCACCCTACAGAGTCGTTGACTTAGGGTGTGCTTGCAGCCTGGCACTCGGTTCCCATCCTCCCCAGTTACCCTCTCTAGGCCGGTGCTTGGGCTGTGTTTTTTCCACCACTTAATTACACCAGAAGTTTCTAGGTGAAATAGAAAGTGACAGAATCAGCAAATCCCATGGTCACAGCTCACACTTGTTATAAGATTGCCTACAGAGATATACCAGACTCTAAAGTCCAATCAAAAGGTCTTTATCCTGCCAGCCGGGACTACACAAAGAAGTGCAGTCCCTAGCCTCTATTGATGACTGCTTATATAGAAAGAAAAGCACAATTCCAGAGAGTCAAAAGTTTAAGTTCACATAATTTTAAAATGATGGAAAACAACTCACTTGAGACCAAACAATATATGTTTACCTTACATTTGACATCGCTTGGATTTTCTACATCTGGGTAAGCAAAGCGGCGGGGATACAGAAGCCAAAGTTAAGCATTATGAAGTGTTAGTAAAGTTCACGGCGACCCTGCCTGAAGCCAAACATTCTTAGTGGAGCTTATGTCCTTGTAGTGCTCAGGGTGACAATATGGAGTCACTAGTGTTAAAGTTTAAGCTTATCTCATCTCACACTCATGCTTCCTCTGCTATGAAGTAGGACTTTGCTGCAGGTGGATTAAAACGTCTCTAGATCCTCCGATAGTGCTATCAGTTGCAACCAGCAGTTAGAAAATGCAAACCTATAATGAGAATACAAGTCCGTTTCTATGAAAATAGATGACCACCACTTCCTGGGTGGAAGAGGGCCAATGTAGACAAGTTGCCACCAACAGGACAGCTTGCGCCATATTGGGGCTCATCATTGCTCCCCACTGCTGGCTTCCTAAACATTCATCAGTGACAGTTTAGTTTACTGCTGTAAAGGGGAGCTAACATCCTCCCCACACATCCCCCAACCCTACCACTGTGGTGATTCCAGGCACGTACCTATTGCTCCAGCACCGGAAGGCTGATGAGAGAAGACAGCTTTGCCTACCTTGGTCATCCAGTGCCTGTTCTCTTTCCACGCAGTCTGGATAGCCAGGTCCACTACCCTCTGGGAAGATTTTCCCTTACCTCTTCTTTCTCGGGTACCTCCTTTCAAGTTCCGCCTTCAGCCATTCCAATCCCAGGCTAATCCAAGAATCCACGTGGGCTCTTCTCCCTCTGTCAGATGCTCACAGGGACCCCTCATCAGCCACTAGGTCCTAGTTGACTCTGGGATGGTAAGTTTGAATGAAGCAGCTTTTCTGAGCAAAGACAATTCCCCCAAATGGCAAACAATGACAAATGTCTGCCATTCACGCTCCTGGAACCTGGGGGAGAAAGTCACTCATTCCTGAAGGAAGATCTATATAGTTATGACATATATTTTCAACTAGGATCATGTGTTCCCAGAATGGGAAAGTAGAACACACAACCAAGGTTTACTTTAAGATGACAGGTGTCTTGATGTTTTGTACCACTGTACACAGAATTCAAGAGATTAACAATGAATAATTGTCCTCAAGTTGTAATTATACTAGCATGTAGAAAACTACATGCTAGTATAGCGTGTAGTTATACATTCTCAGCACAAACTACATGCTAGTATAGCATGTAGTTATACATGCTCAGCACAGCGCTTCTCTATGAATATTCTTCCTTATCTGAAAATCTGGTGTAAACTCCAGTTTAGACATGAGAAAAAATATCTATAACCCAGTCCTAATTGACATTTCAAACTAATTTCTCATTTTATCTCAATCGTTTGTTTTATTATATTATTATTTTCAGAGCCATCCAATTTCATTCTTGCCACAAACCTTGTGAATTAGATGTTATTTTTATCCACATATTACAGGCAGAGTGGAAGCTTAGTAAAGTATGGTGAAATTGCCTAAGGCTACCCAGTTTCCTAGTGACAGGAGAGTGTGTCTAAAGTTGTTAATGACTCTGAATTTTTTATTCATATTGTCTTCTGTGTTTTTCAAATACCCTGGACTTGGAGATGGAACTCGAGTCAAACCAATAACCAAAAATAGTTAACTGAGGAAAAAAAAAAACCCTTTTTCCAATTTATTAATTCATTTAGCTTTCTAGGCGAAGTCAATTACTGAATTTTGGCCCACACTACCGACCTCATTTTAACTTAGTTACCTCTTAAGGATCCTATTTTGAAATACAAACCCATCCTGAGGCCCTGGGGGTTAGGAGCTCAGCATATGACTTCTGAGGGGACGTGACTGAGACCATCACTGGGGGAGCTCTTGTGGAAGTCGAGGTTTTGGCAGATGGGGCTGATCTTGGTTGGCTGTGGGCCGTCTGGCATGCCTGGAGGGAACGTTGCTTGGTTTCCCCCTCAGCTACTCTCTGAGCACCAGTTCTAAGAAGGGCATGCACCTCCTGTCCTCCTCTGAGATCCTTGGGTCTGTGAACACTCCATGTCAGTTAAGCCCTACCCCCTTTTGGAGTGTGGGGGAGGATTGGCTTTTCTGTAGACTGCTCTTAGGAAAGCCAGAGGGAACATGGCCTGTGCCCTTCTCTGCCATTTTGCCCTGGGGCCTGGGATATTTCTTCAAGTCCACTGCCTCCTTGTGAGCAGCCACAGGGTCCCCTTCCCTATAAAATCCCCAAACTCATCTGATGATTCATTGTCTCCTTTTCGAGTAAACGTTGGTACAGGCTGTTTCTCAATTGTCTTCCTATAATCTCATCTCTCCCCAATATAGAAGATATTTTTTCCCTTTATATGCAGGGGAATGGGAGAGAATGGGAGACTGAAGAACAGTTTCTCCCTGAAGATATATTCTTCCCAGCTGAGCATAGTAGCCCACTTGTGTAATCCCAGTACTTGGGAGGCTGAGACAGGAGGATCACAGTTTCAAGGCTAATCTCAGCAACTTAGCAAGACTCTGTGTTTCAAAATAAAAAATATGGGCTGGGAGTATATCATGGAGTTAGAATGCCCCTGAGTTCAATCCCTAGTAACACACACACACACACACACACACACACACACACACACACTATTTTCTTCTGTAATCTTTCTTTCATCTGTGTTATCTTTTAAGTGAAAACTAAGATTTTTTTCTGCCCTTAGAATTTGGTTCCTCAAAGATATGGTAGCCACACATCTTTCATACTCAAAGGAAGAATGTTTATTGAAAAGTGACAGGTTAAAAAACATCAATTGTGGCCGGGCGTGGTGGCGCACGCTTGTAATCCCAGTACTTTGGGAGGCGGAGACCAGAGGATCCGGGTTCGTGGCCAGCCTCAGCTCTCTCGCTCTCTCTCTCCCTGTCTCTCTCTCTCTCTCTCTCTCTTTCTCTCTCTCCTTAATGAGGCCTTCCGCAACTTCGTGAGACCCGGTTTCAAAATAAAAAAGTATAAAAAATAGGGCCGGGGGTGTAGCGCGAAGGTAGAATGCCCCTGCGTTCCATCCCCGGTACTGAAAAAAAAAACATCAATTGTTTGGCATTTCCAAAAGATATTCTTCCATATGACATCATCAAAAATCTAATACTAGAGCCGGGCGCAGTGGTGCACACTTGTAGTCCCAGTACTTGGGAGGCTGAGACAGGAGGATCCGGGTTCCCGGCCAGCCTCAGCTACTTAGTGAGGCCTCCGCAATTTAGTGAGACGCTGTTTCAAAATAAAGAATAAAAAAATAGGGCTGGGGGTGGAGCTCGGAGATAGAATGCCCCTGGGTTCAATCCCCAGTACTGCAAAAAAAAAAAAAAATCTAATATTAGTAGTCAGGGATTCTAGTATCTAATTACAACCATCCTAGTAAGATAAGATATCTGGATAAATGTAGGCTTGCTATTTATTTTTTCCAGATCTTATCTACCGACCCATAAAAATAAAGCGATTGATGTAGACAAAATCTGAAGTCCTTTTTACCATTAAAATTCTGTGCCTCTGTGATGAGGTATTTAAGCTTACTCAAACTTTTGGAGGGTCACTAACCACAGGCACCTAAAAATGGACAGAAATGAGATGCCTATTTTCTTTCAGTTTTTAATTTTATGATTGCCTGTGGGTTTTTACCAATATTTGTTTTGTTTGTCAAAATTACAAATGATTATCTTTGTGTGATTTCCAGGCAATTCCACTACCCTCAAAATTTTTCATGACCTATTATTTAAGAAAAAATAAATGATACTTTATCGGTGTACACAGCTAAGAGGTTTTCTCTTTGAGAGAGTCCAGATAAATAAAATTACAAGTGGCCAATAATTCCAAAATCAGCTCTAAAGAAGTCATATTTCAAAATGGTACCTTATCGAGTTACTTGTTTTGAATATCTTGAAGACCAGCCCTGCTGTTGTTGACAGTATTTCTGAGAATGTTGACATTCCAAGAGCAGCACCCGTCAATTTGGGGTAAGTGTTTGGAGTGCGGGGCAGCGTAGGAGAGCGTAGCTCACCCTCAAGGAAGCCTGCTGAACTGGTTTAACCTGATTCTCCTTCTTCTGAGGTTTTGAAGGGAAAGCCCTGAGCAAAACGCTAGGGTTGAACCATAAACAGACAGAATTGTAATTATGATGATGAGTGAAATTTTAAATGGTTGAAGGCTCATTTCGTGTAAGCGTGTCAAAACCTGACTTTAGCCATTTCTCTTGAATATAGCCAGGAAAAAAACCTTACCATGTCAGATTTTTGGCGTCATGTCTGTTATTACCCACTGCTGGTCAGACAGATGGAAAAATGTCAGTAAGGGATCTGACCGAGTCTAAAAGTTATCTCTGGGAATATAATGGGGTATGTGACCCGAAACTGGGTGTTGTATTTACTGGGGGAAAAATGGTATAACATTTTAAGAACAATCACAACAAAAAGTTAGATTTTTTTGTTCAACTTTATTACTAAAATTTAATCATTTAAAATGGGCAGTTTAAGCCGGGCGTGGTGGCGCACACTTGTAATCCCAATACTTGGGAGGCGGAGACTGGAGGATCAGAGTTCACGGCCAGCCTCAGCTACTTAGTGAGGCCTCCGCAACTTAGTGAGACCCTGTTTCAAAATAAAGAATAAAAAATAGGACTGGGGATGTAGCCTGGAGTTAGAATGCCCCTGGGTTCAATCCCTGGTACCACAAATAAATAAATAAATAAATAAATAAATAAATAAATAAAGTAGGCAATTTATTTAGGATTGCCATTCATATTTTCCAGACCTTAGCTACTGATCCATAAAATAAAGAGATTGATGTAGACAAAATCTGAAGTCCTTTTCACCATTAAAATCTGTGCCTCTGTGATGAGGTATTTAAGTTTACTCAAACACACATATATATACACACATATGTACATATATGTTCATATATGTACATATATATAAGTACATATATATATAAGTATACATATAAGTATATATATGTATATATTTATTTTGGTACTAGGGATTGAACCCAGGAGCATTCTATCTCTGAGATAATAGGGTCTCACTAGGTTGCTGAGAGTCTTGCTAAGTTACTGAGGCTGGTCTTGAACCTGCCTAGTAGGCTTTATATTTTTTCTCCTGTGGAATCCTGACAGTTGGCCATTGGAATCTAGTACGTGGGTCACGTCACTGCTCCATGCTTTGGCCATGGCGGGCCTTTTTCTGGGCTGTATGTAACACCCACCCCCCTCCACCTTGACCGCTTTCCTCTTTGCTCTGCGTGACTAACTCCTACTCACCTCTCAGGGTTCATCTGGAAAGTTGCTTCTGGCATGTGACAACTAATCCAAACAGACTTTGTTGTTTTTTTCCACTGAGTTTTCATAGCAGTTTTTCTACCTATTTTGTAACACCTTGCACATCATGTTGTAATAGTGCTTCTCTTCTTTTACCTTTCTTCCTCATCAGACTGGAAACTTCTCAAAGGAAAATCTGTGCCATTTCCTGTCCTGGCTGTGGTATCCTGAACATGTTAGACCTCAGAGTGATGACTGAGTGAAAAACTGCTTTCACAGGGACAGTTTGCACATCAGATCAAAGACCAGTGTGCAAATCTGTAGGAAAATGGTTCGATTCGTTATAGTATCTAGCAGTTGCTGAGCAAAAATCTTGCCTACCTAAAGTCTTGGGGATAAAAAAGGAGAAGGGACAAAAGAGTGACTTTGGCATGCCAGAGTTCATTTAGTTAAATTGTGTTCATGGGGAAGGGTTTTAGGGTGAGGACAACCCCAGTACACAGTCTTTGAACTCGGTGTAGACCAAGACAGTGGGGTACAACATGAAAGGCTTACACTAAATCTAATAACCCAGTGTCATTCTTCCTTTGGGAAATAACTATTAAGATTATCTATCGTTTCTCACAATGCTGTCCTTGGGGTATCTACAAAGATGGTTCAGGAGCCACCGATGGACTTAGATGGTCACTGGATGGCTCTCTGGAGCCCCACATACATTTCCAGCAGAGTTTGGCTTTCATTAATGTGTGTTAGCTGATTACTCAGGACTGCCTTCCACTCAAGTGCGAGGTCTAATTGGCTTAAGCTCACACCCAGCCAAGGGATCCTGACCATTGGACACCTGTTAAATATACTTGGAAATTCTCAGGGTGCGCTCTTTCTCTCTCTCTCTCTCTCTCTCTCTCTCTCTCTCTCTCACTCACACACGCACATATTCTCTCTCTGTCTCTTTCTCTCTCTCTCTCTCTCTCTGTTGTTCTGGAGGCTGAACCCAGGGGCACTCTATCTCCGAGGTACATCCCCAGCCCTATTTTTCTATTTTTATTTTGAGACAGGGTCTCATTAAGTTGCCAAGGGTCTTGCTAAATTGCTGAGGCTAATCCCTAACCTGCAATCCTCCTATCTCAGCCTCCCAAGTACTGGGATTGGGATTACAGGCGTGCACCACAACACCGGCTCATAGGCATCTCTCGACTCTTGGTGTTCACATGCTGTTCCTGACCTCCGTGATCTGACAAGCTTCACTGATTTACATGTGAAGAAACATCACAGACCTCAAGCACTTATGATCCGAGTAGGTCTCCCCTCTACCATCTTTTCTTTTTATCTTCCCAGATTGTTCTAGAAACACAAACTTCTCTTTTTGCATGGGTTTAACTCCAGCCAACACATCAACTTTATGCAGGGTTTGGAGAAGCAGAGAATTTCCCAGAATTTGCTACACTTTATTTCTCAATAAAACCTTTCTTTCTGTAAGAAAATTCTAGTGCCAGATCTCAAGGTAATAATCTTTCTTTTGCTCATTATGATGGTTTTCAGTAGGAATTCATATCAGGATTCAAAGATTTCCTCGGAAGACAGAGTTTTATGGCTTCCAAAGTTGAAAATCATGACTATAGGGGTTTGAGCCTGGGGTGTAATTTCAGTTGTACTGAATGTGCAGGGTGTGGTAAAATTCATTATTCCTTATGTAGATCCAGTTATGTCATAGATGTTCTATTTTCCACAACTTAGCAAGACCCTGTTTCAAAAATAAAAAATAAGCCGTGTGTGGTGGCACAGGCTTGTAATCCCAGTACTTTGGAGGCTGAGACTGGAGGATCACAGGTTCCGCAGCCAGCCTCAGCTACTTAGTGAGGCTCTCTGCAACTTAGCAAGACCCTGTTTCAAAATAAAGAATAAAAAATAGGGCTGGGGGTGTAGCTCAGAGGTAGAATGCCCCTGGGTTCAAGCCCTAGTACCAAAAAATAACTAACTAACTAACTAAATAAATAAATAAATAAGAAGGACTGGGGGTGTAGCTAGGAGCTAGAACGCCCTTAGGTTTAATTCCCAGTCACCTCCTTCCCCCTAAAAGGGACTAAGTTTATAAAATAAGTAGTGAATCCATAAATGTGAGTAAGACATGGACATCTTATTTTGCAGGTGCTATTTATCTATGCCATTCTAATTGAATTATTGCCCCCTCTTTCTTTTTTTTTTTGTAGTCCTAGGCATCCGCTTCCTGGAGGGAGTCTGCCCTCTGTAGTCAGCTGGCAGGTGGTCGCCCCTTCCGCTGGGCCCCTGCATGGCGTGAGGGTCCCCAGGTGTCCTCATCTGTCTGGCTTTCTCTCTAGCCATTCTCCTGTGCTGACACATTGGCTGTCAATCCTTGTGGGAATCTATGGTGGTTGGGGAAATAGAGTGAGCCTACTCTCTAATTCCAACATATATTATCATTTCAAAAAATTATTTATAGACATGCAAAATTTCATGTGAACACCTTCTTCTTCAGTATTTGCTTTAATTTCTCCAACCCCCACTGGGAATCGAAACCTTCTTATGCTCAACTCCCCGCTGTCCCTTTCTTCTCCTAGGCCAGCTCTAGTCCCCAGCTCTAGTCCCCAATGTGTCCACACACATTTGCTTTCTCCTTCACCCTGAAATAAAATCCCTCCTGCCCACTGGCACATGCAGGCAGATGTCTAGAGTGATCCTCCCACCGAACAGGCAAACGGATTCATCATTAGCAAAGTCAATGGTGACAGCAGGATACCTTGACATGGAGTGCGCTCTAGGACCCGAGTGATTTACAGGCTGTCTATTGGGGTGCTGTGGCGGATACTGCTTGCTCCGTAGTCCCGCCATAGATGGTTGCTGCTTTAAGCAGCTTCCTGAAAACTATTCCGTGGCTCCTGCCCCGGAAAGTTGCTGTACCAGGTAGCTTCCTGATCAATAGTGTTCTCACATGATTCTGACACGAAGTCTGACATAATAATTTAGGGAGAATTTAATAGTTGGGGGGGTTGGTGAGGAGATCCAAGATGACAAATTCTCCTGCCTTATGTAGTCAAGGTCTTTCTTATATAGAGGTTCAAACAAAGCAAACAGGAAGAAGATCACAAGTTAAGACCAGGGAGCGGCAAGGTGAACGTTTCAGGGAGAATAGGAGGTCATCAACGTCCAGCTTTCGGTCCCATCCAGTCCAAGGAAACTTGTCTGCGTGTGGACAATTTCCACTTAGCATGTACTGTGTACATGGTTGAACCGGTCCAAAATGGTGACCTCATTGCGTGGGCTAAGATGGCTCCCAACAGCAGTCTACAGCTCTTAGCCAACTTTTCTTTGTTCTTTCTTCCAGTCCCTCTCCATGTCTTCTTTTTCTTTTTTCTTTTGTTTTAGGTCCAGCCACTTAGACACATGACCATGGGGGAGTTGAGGTACCGATAATCATCTGTAGAATCACAATATTCCCATGCCCCTTGTGTGCAAATGTGGCCAGCTTCTAGAACCATCATTTTGAGCCATGAAAATAAAATAGAGCTTTATTAGTACATAGGTGGTTCTAAGTGGGTGTCCATGGGCGAGATCCCAGCTACGTTCTTTGTGGAGCATCTTCTGGGTACACACACTAGCTTCTTGGGGGGACTGTCATTCCTCTTGGGAGCTCACTGGGAGCTGGCCTGTTGTAGGGATTCCCACAGTGTCCCTCACAATACTAAGCAAAGTTTAACAATAAAGGGCATACATGGATGATGTTTACCCTTTCTACCAGACATGGCATTAAAAATTAAATAAACTTAAAAAAAGCATCACTAATGAAACTGTATATGAAACTAGACTATGAAACTATAGAAAAGAGGCTATAACATAAAGGTCTTAGGGAGAGAAAAGTTATCATTTCAATATATACTGCTGAGATAAAATAATGTGGTGTATAAAAATAGTCTTTTTTTTTAAGAATAAATTCATGTAGAAGGCTGAAAGTATAATCTGTATTGCATGTTTTCAATGAAACTTTTTTGGGGGTATGTCTATTGAAGCAAATTGATGAGCATAACATACATCGACCAAGATCAGCTCTCAGGTTCTCAAATATTATGCTGAAAATTTTAAGAAGATACCATTTATATACCATCTATGGGACACAAGGAGTTAGTTTTTTACTCATGATTTTGACTTCCTTACATAATCATTATTTACACAAAACAGTAGTGCTATTTCATTATAAAAATTAAACTGTACACAATAGTAGAAGAAGAAAAAATATTAACAGAGCTACCTACTTTTCCCCAATCTACATTTTTTGTAGTCTCTTTCTTTCTTTCTTTCTTTCTTTCTCTCTCTCTCTCTCTCTCTCTCTCTTTCTTTCTTTCTTTCTTTCTTTCTTTCTCTCTCTCTCTCTCTCTCTCTCTCTCTCTCTCTCTCTCTCCTTCCTTCCTTCCTTCCTTCCTTCCTTCCTTCCTTTCTCCTCTTCCTCTTCTTCTTCTTCTTCTTCTTCTTCTTCTTCTTTCTTCTTTCTTCTTTCTTCTTCGTCCTGGGAAAGGGGCGCTATCTCGGAGGCCCACCCCTCCACCTGTCACATTACAGTTCTCTGTTCCTCTTCTTAGCTTTGCTTCTTGAGGCTTCGGCTCCACTGTATCCTTATTTCCTTATTTGGTTGCTGCTTGAAAAAGGAATTTTTATTTTCTTTCTGTGAAAGAAAAAAACTTCATTTAAAACTATTTTTATTCATTTTATTAGTAGTAAGGCGGGTGATTTTATGATACTCTGTAAGTTAGCACATAACCCTGAAGTTTGCTTGGTTTGAAAGCTAAAATATCAAGCGGATCGATATATATATATATATTTTTGTGCTACTGGGGCTTGAACCCCGGGGCATTCTACCTCCAAGCTACACCTCCAGCCCTATATTTTTTTTATTCTTTACTTTGAAACAGGGTCTCACTAAGTTGCAGAGGGCCTCACTAAGTAGCTGAGGCTGGCCGCGAACCTGGATCCTCCTGTCTCAGCCTCCCAAGTACTGGGATTACAAGCATGTGCCACCATGCCCAGCTGTGGATCGATATTTCCAAAGAATTCTGTCTGTCTTTAGCCTCTGCGGGGTCGGAGAGTGAAATGGAATGCATGGACAAGTAAAGGGAAGAGGTTATATTTTGTGTCAACCTGACTCTCATTAGTTGGATTAGAAGGGATTGTTCAACCCATCCTGTGCTCCATCGTCAGCGTTACACGTGCGTGTGATGTCCTTGGGGACAACTGCCATGCTCCCATCTAGGGGATGTGGTGAGGGTGGTGGGTTCACGATGCTCGCCCACATTTCCCTATAGTGAATCCCAGTTGCTCCAGGGGCTGGACGTCCTGTGGACTAGCACCTTCTCCTTTCAGCCCTTCAGGAATTGCTGCCCCTGCAAGTCCCCCATTCCCAGGCAGCAGGGGTGAATCTCAGTGGCAGAAGGAAGGCCTGGCCATTGTGACCAGGGAAGAGGAGTGAACATGTCATCAACCCTGCCTCTCTGTCCACTCCTGCCTCCTTCCTTGCCTGTGCAGGTCTTGATCCCAAGAGAACACTCCCGAAGAGTTTATCAGAGCTGCTAGGAGACCAGCCCCTCTGCTTCCTGGGACTCGGCCCATGACAGCTGACAATGTGGGTTTTCTTGTCAACATCTCTCTCCCACGAGGCAGCAGGATCGCACTTGGAAGGGTTTGCTCAGTGCTTTGCAGGGTGTGAGCTCTTTAAGACAGCCTGGTTGTTGCTATCATGACAGTCAAAAGTTCAGACAATCCAGGGCTCATACCTAAGCAAGGTACAGTTGCCCGATCATAGGGATTGATTGGGGGTAGGTCAGTCAGTGTGAATTCTAGGACGTTGTTGACTGTAGAAATTAATTCTTCTCTCTCTCTCTCTGTCTCTCTGTCTCTCAATGTCAACTGTGTTGTCCCCAGTGACGATCAGTATCCATTTTCCACCAGTGGTGGAGAATAGCTCAAAGAAGATGCTAGCACAGAAAGAAAAACTGAAAGAGACATTGGGAAAGTGAGCTAGGCCCAGATGGAGCCATGCTGAATCCTGTCCTGCCAGTATGGGTGCACAGGATTCATCATGATGACAGTTTTTGCTTTTCCTCCTAAGAAACAACAGTTCAGAAATAGAAAAGTAAGCGGATCTCTGTAGTACGTGACGGAGTGAACATTTCAATTTTGAGTTGGTTTAGGAAACAGACCAGGTGATGTTCAGGATAATTCTTGTTGCCTGACTAGTTGAAAGTTAGGCCTACATTAAGAAGCATAAAAGAAGTGGATATAATGGATATCTCAAGCAATTTGGTCACACATGTTTGTACATATTGGTCATAATTTTGTTGCTTTTAGCTTGAAGCCATTGAAAAATGCGTGGAGATTATATTAGTGAAGTAACAGAAAACATTTTTCATTCTCTCTTACCCATTAGTATAAACTGATGAATACACATTAAAAAAAAGGCTTAACACACTATGGGAATTTCTTTTTTTTTTTTTTTCGATACCGGGGATTGAACCCAGGGGCGTTCTACCTCTGCGCTATACCCCCGGCCCTATTTTTTTTT
>PVJS01022801.1:19602-30293 GCA_004027185.1 Glis glis | reverse complement strand
AAAAAAAAAAAAAAAAAAAAAAAAAAAGATGAGAGGACAGACAAGAGAGATGTGGCAGGGAGAAGTCGTGCAACTAAGAAACTACATGGGAAGCAAAGAAGGATGGGAGAAAAGAAAGAAATTTTCAAAATCTTTGAAACAGTTAACAGGGAAAATTTTGAACCCTTACCAATAAAAGCACCCCTGAAATAATCTTATTGTATTGTGGAGACGGAGATGTAAGTAAAGGGAAATTCTTTCCAACTACACACTCACATAATCATCATATAGGCTCATTCTGCCCTTTCAGATTGGCATTGGCAGTTAAATACTAAGAACTAGAAATTCATACTGTTCCTGGTACAAGTTGCCTCAGCATTTGCACCAAGCAAACCGATGTCTCCCTTATTCAATGTGCTACAAAATTTCCCCACCTACTAGAGAACAAAGTTGAGAATTTTTATGTTCTACTTTATCCCCTAACTAGTATTTTCTTTTGTAAAGCCATTTCTTACTAAACTTGACATAACTTAAACTTAAGTTAAGCTGGTCTTTCATCTGAACTAGGACTTTGTTCATGATTCTGTCAATATCCTCTCCTCAATGAGCTGTTTGTGTTCCGAAAAGTAAGCAGTAATCAATTCCTCCTTCCTCAGACACTTCCAGTGATACACTAAGATGAATATGTTGATATCTTTGCCTATATGTAGTGGGTCTGCTTCGTGTACACACCACGTAATTAAATGGATGTGCAGTTTCCTTTTCTTGCCTCTTAGTCTTTGTAAAATATCCTGAGCTTCCTGAGGTCCAGTTTGGACATTTCCATTGGCTTCCCATCTTTCTCCAGTGGAAGCTCAGTTCCTTCAGTTCCTTAACCAGCTCAGCAATACCCTTCCTTCCATGTCCCTGGCTTCTGCTCCATCTAGACCCCTCCTTTGGTCCTTTGGCGCTAGATACCATGGCCTATTTGCTGTTTCTTGGACACACTCAACACAACCCACGTGTGGGCCACCCTGTGTCAGCCCAGCAAACTCTTCCACCAGATGGCAACAGGGCCCACCTCCCCTTTTTCTGCCTCAGTCATCTCCCTATCAAGGAGGCTTTCCCTAACCATCCTCAGCAATGGGGACTTGTACACTACCTATTTTTCTTACCTCACTCCAGTCTTGTTTTCTTTTTCATAACATTAACATCACTCTCCATGCCTCATGGGTATGTGATCACTGGATTCCCTCCCTGGAAGGTGAGTTCCTGTGGAAAGCTAATTCATTTCTTGTTAATTAATATGTCAATAGAATTAGAGCAGGTTATACAGAGAGCTGGATCCTAGTAGGCTCTGTATAAATATTTTAGAAATAAGTACCTCTCTCATAGTTGTGTGGAAGTAAAGCAAGAGAACTGATTTTGAGCTCTCAAGGAATGGAAATGCTTGTCAACATCATTTAGTTTACATTATTTTATTTGCAAAATCATAATAAATCTAGAAAGCATGGATTGTGTGTTAATTTTCTTCCTCCTTTGGTGACTTGAACGTAGATGGGAGATTCCCGTGTCTGCTGTTTTGGAAAAATAGAAAGAGGTAGTATCTACTTCCAAGCTTTGAAATGACCAACATTATTTCAAATGAACAAGGAGAAGAACTGCATTTTTTTATTAGTTTTACTTGTTTCATGAAGTTACTTATTTCCTCTGCTTTAAGAATAGGATCACTCTGTAAACTCTCCTCTGTTTTTCTCTTGTTTTAGTATTGAGACAGACTTAGAAGCAAAAGACTGTGGGTCACTGGGAAGAAACGGTATTGTTTAAAGATTCTGAAAATGAAGGGAAGGAGCTGATGTGAAACAATGAGGAGTTTGGAGAATCTGCGTCACCATGTTCTGGGCCCTGTATACATGAGACTGTTTATTCAAAACAGAAAGAAATGAACTTGAGTCTTTGGGCATTAAATACATCCTGGAAAATATGTGTTCTGAATTTTCATTGTCAGTAAACAGTTCGATTGTTCTATAACTGTACTTATTCTCTCATTGTTTTGAAGAATAGAGCTTACAGACATGGTACTTGAAAAATCATTTGGAGAAACATTTTTCTATAATTTAATATAATGTTCTCTGTAAATATGATTTCAAAGCAAAACCATTTGTTTAGCCAGTCTTCTCCCACCTAGTTCTGTGAAGAGCAGTATTTAACTTATTTTAGGTGAAGGGAGGAGAAAGACTATGGAAACAATAACAACTCTAGTTACTGGTTGGCTAACTAGACATCAGTAGCAGACAAAATTAGCAAAAATAATAACCAGTTATATTAGGCATATCTGCATATAAGGATTATATAAATGGGAGGCTACATACAATTACATTTTGTTCATATTTTTCAAGTTTTACAAAATAATTGATAATGCTTCTTATTCTTCTATTTTACTCAGCAACAAACCACCCTCAAGATTGTTTCCCACACTGTAATCATTTTGATAACCTATTTTTGGCATTTCTTTTTTCTTACCCATAAATCTTTCTAGCATGTAGATGTAATATATGTGAAAAATAGTAGAATGTAAAGCATAGGAAACATAAAAATTGCTAACTTTCAAGGCTTTGAAGAAGCAAATGATTAATTGAATGTTGATCTTATCACAAAGTAAATGTTAACTATCTTTGCTTTAAAAATGTATACACTGGAAATTGAAATAAATTACAATTACAAATTATTTTTATGAAATATTTTTAAACAAATGACCTCTACAAATCCTTACTTTCCTCCATTTATCTCAAACACCATCTAGAAAGGAATCCATTTTTCTACTGCAATAATTGTGTAGTTTGTCTTAAAAATGTTATGCAAGGGCAGTTTTGCTATGAAAATTATAATTAAGAATATTCAAGAACACGTTGGTTATAAAATAGAAAAAAATTAGTATTAATGCTAACCAAAAGAAATTATATGAACAAAGACTTAAGTAATAATTCTTGATCCTTAATCAAGGATAAATACTGCAGGGTTTGATAAATTTATGTTTTTGATAAATGTTTATTTATCATGACATGAAGTAGAGTAAACTATTTTATTGAGCTTAAAGGCCCAACATTTCTTCATACAAAAAATAAAAATAAAAGATCAGAAATGGAATTAGTTTTAAATGGTTGCTTTGTTACTTATTAGCTATGAAAATGTAAGCAATTCACAGGAACTCTCTGAGCCTGTTTCCCTGTTTCAAAGGTCATTACGATCAGTAGTAATGCTGATCTGAGGAGAGACATGCAGTGCTCATCATACCCTGTGCTGGTCAGGTCAGGCATGGCCAACGATCCCTACTCAGGGGACATCTGACACCTACTTTGAGGGAGACATTCTAGATACTAGCTTAGTCATTTCAAAGTTGTTCTGCATGCAAACTACACAAATACATTCTTGATTCACAAGGCCTTTTTGCATAAAGCTTGCTTAAGGCCTACCAGAAAGCCAGCCTGGGGGTCATCAGTCACCAGGATGTCAACAGAGAAAAACAAGCAAAGAGCTATATTTATGAATGTGGCGTAAGAACTACCACGACATGAGAAATTACTAGAAACAGAAGCTAATGACAAATGCAACAATGGGTATTCTAAAATGATTGCTATTTTCAAATCAACGTGTGAACTTTATTGTTAAATAAAGACAATATAATTTCTAATAGAGGAGTAACAGTTTGGAAGGTTGGCTCAATTTTTTTAGCAGAACTACATATCTCTCAGCATATAGTATTTTTAATGAAAAAGGCATATCTATTTTGCTAGATAATTTCAAATGTTCAATTATTCAGGAGATAAAAAGCACAAAACAAGCAGATATACTATTGTTTTCTAAGAAATGATATTTTACAGAGTGCTTTGTGCTTTGTTCTTGGAGACAATTTTCATATAAATTTGAAACAAAATTAATTATAGTAGCTATCATGTTATTAATTCAGCCATGCATTCATAGTTTTATCACATAAATAAGAAACTAATTTCATTGGCTACCATAACAGGAAAATACCACAGAAGACTTTGCGAGGACAAAGGATGTTTTTCTTAATTTGGGTGCGTGGCATCCAGTGATACAGAAATGACTCCCCATACCTTTTTATTTGTCTTCTGTAGGCTATTACACATTATAACCTTTTATTTAGGCTTGCTTCATCAAATATGTATGCCTCAAGCAATCTGGTTTCTAATATCCACCACGAGCACTGGCACGCACAGCAGTCCTGTTCCCTCTAATGGGTCTGTAACAGCAATCCTACTAAGGAGAAGGCTGGGGAAAGGCCGGGGAGGCTGAAAATAGCAGCACACCAGACTCTGTGAACTGATAACCCAATCATTTATATGTGGAAAAGCTACTAACAGTCTGGAATGTGACACCAGATTATGCAAGCAAGGGAAATATTGAAATTTATCTTCATTTAAACAAAAGCAAGAGGAGCTGCAAGCTGCAGCAAAGCAAGCTATTAGGTCAGTGCAATGTCATTCTCGATGCAGCTAAAGACGTGGCCCACTTTCTGGTGTTGTTAGATCTTGATGAATCTTTCGTGGAGACATGTATTATATATTATGCTAATATATACTAATGTATACTAAGTATAATAATATATACTCAGTATATATTATATACTAATATAATACTGAGTATATATTATGCTAATATATACTAATACACCTATTCTAATATATACTAGGGATAATATATACTAAGTATAATATATTTTAAGCATATATATACACATATATAGAAAGATACACACACAAACATTAATACACACACATATATATATATAACATATACACTTATATATACATGTATAGATAATATCATAAATGTAAATGTTTTTTTCTGGCAAATCAGCACCATTTGGACTGGCAGGAAAGAAATGTCTCTATTGTCCTGAATGTATTTGCCCTGGGTTTGATGAATCTGTGTTGACAAGAATAATTACGTGCCACCCACTGTTTCTGAAACCAAACTTTGTAGGTCAAGAAAAACAAGTGGAAATTTCAGGGGTTTTGTTGACTTTGTTTTTCTCCTGTCTTTGTACTTGAATCATTGAACTTTTCCAACGTGTCATGAGCTGCCAGCAGCCATCTTTCATGTTAAGATCAACATTGACAGCATTTTGCATCATCACTGGTAATACTCAATGCAGTGTTTGGGTTCACAGTGAGGATCCCAGTAATCAGAAAATAAAAGTTAGATGTATTGCCCTAGAATCATAACAATTACCCTCCACTGATATTCAGTAGTCCATCATGGTCCATAGAAACCACTTATAATTACTTGCAAAGTATTTTTTCCTTACATACTAAAAATATTCAGTAGATCATAATGTGCATTAAATAAAGAAAAGTATAATTATGTTTTTGAAAATGTTCCCTTTAGGTCAGTTCTTTGCATTTACTACTCCCAGAATAGAAAGTGTGATTATTGCAGCCATTTTATTGTTAGCCTTCTACCTTTTTTAATCATGAAACATTGTGAAAAATAAGAAAAAAAAATTTGTGGTACTGGGGATTGAACCCAGGGGCATTCCACCTGTGAGCTACATCCCCAGACCTATTTTATTATTTCTTTTTATTTTGAAACAGGGTCTCACTAAATTGCTGAGGCTGGCTGTGGACCTGTGATCCTGCTGTCTCAGCCTCCAAGTACTGGGATTGCAAGCGTGCACCACCACACCTGGCTGGAAAAATTTGAATCCTAGTTCTTCCATCTCTAAGACGTGTGACTTCACAAAAACCTTAGAACTTCTCAGGACCTTAGATCGCATGTACAAAATGAGAGAATAGTAGAATTGATTTTCAATTTATACCTGTTAAGCTGCCTAATAAAGTTGCTAAGAAGGTTGCTATGAGCTCTGCAAACAGCCAGGATTGCTTTGTACAAAGAAAGCCTGGAGAGACTCATTATGCTCCTCGGTAAGTCTATTCCCTGGTGCACGGGTTACATGAAGTTCAGATGGTGAACTGCATAGAGGGACTTCAAGGGTCTCTCTAACTCTACAATTTCTATTCTCAAATTTTGTAAATATCTCCAAGCCTTTGTGACAGTAGAGCTGAGTGAAAGCCATTCTCTGACATTGTACATGTAGACACAGTTTATTAATATTGGCTATTCATAAAACAAAGGTTGAATTAAATTTAACTGTCTGAAACATATTGAAATCTATGTGATAGTAACCTTGAGTGAAACTCAAGGTTACCAAAAATTTTAAATACTTTAGAAAATTATATTTTAAGGGGATTATATGACATGAATGATTTTATTAAGTCACTTTAACCAAATAAAAATTTGCATTATCTTTAGTTAGTTTGAATATTTTCAATTATCACTTTTATATTCTTAAATTCTCAAATATATTTAAAAGATAGGGCAAACTTAAGATAAGACAAAATACAAATAATTCATTAACCAAAATACAACAAAGTAGGGAAAATATCTAGGTATAATGAAAGTCTAATAATATGTTATTATTAACAGGCCTTAAAATATGATTCCATTTTCTTACAAGAATATATGAGATATTTCAAAATTACTTGGATTTTAATTATTATGGATTCTATTTTTAATGGTTAAGAGTGTTTTTTCATTAAAAGAAACAGGAAATAAAAAGTGGATTAAGTGATTTGCATACATTTTGAAATCAGTTAATTTCAGCACCAAGGATTAGGACATTTTTTTTCCTCACCAAGCCAAGTAAGCCATCTACTGTGTATTATCTGTTTCATACTAAATATCCCTCTGTTAAAAGATATGATAATAGTCCTGCTATGAACGCATATCAGGGAAAGCTGAGATCCAATCCAACCTGCAGCCTCCTCTTTTCTTAAGAAAGGATAGAGCCTCAATGTCATAACAGGAGGTCTAGGACATATGTATTCACATAATCATATGACAACCACCATATTTTATTACCTGTTTTTTTGGATTTGTAAATAAGAACCCACATTCATAAACTTAAGCAGTTACATACAATGCTATATGTTAAAAAAAAACGCATGCCTCATGAAGCTAATAAAAATCAACAGCTGGATTAAAGATATTTCTCCTTATGTCTATTGCCTGGGCATTTCTTTACTCCCAAAAGCTTAATGTCAACTTCAAACGAGGAGATGTCTCTGTATTTCCTTTTTCTGGATCATCAATAAACCCTGTGTGTAACACCAGCTCTGGCTCTGGTCCCCGTGTGGACGCACTGTGGTTTACAACAGACAAGACTCTATTTGTCCCTCTTTATAATTGAAATCCATAGCTCTACCCCATGAAAAACTGAGAATCCATTAAAAAAGACCCAGATCCCTTTTGTTAATCAGAGGATAGGGCTTATTGCTGAGGAGGCACGTGCTTTAATTGAGAATGTTCTTGCTTTTGGTATTCATGGTTGAAGAACAAGCAACTTGCAAAGAGAATTAAACAATAAAGGGAAACAAAACAAACACAGACACAATTAAGTTTCCTCAATAGAATTAAATTGATAAGCATTTCACTTAGAAAGATTGACTCTTCAAAACAGGGCTGGTCATGGATGAAACTGCAAAGCTGACTTTGCTTTGGGGATTTAATTTGCCTAGCTCCAGTCCACTTTTATCACTTCTGGCTACTCACATCAATGGAAACAGAATGCACAGGTTTACGCTCCCAACTCTTCGCTGCCACTTTCCCCCATGCACACCCTCCTCATTTCAGTGAGCGGCTGCACGCAGAGGATTTCACTTGTAGGACTCAACAGCCACATGGAATCTCAACCCCTTGTTGTATTAAATTAGGCTCTGTCCTTTCTCCTGTGCTGGGAAGGAGCCAGTTCTGAGGGAGGTAATTTGAACAGCTCCTCTGGATGGCACAGCTTTGGGTTCTGTTCCTGTCAAACCAATGTTTCATTCCACAACTTTTCCTGTGTGTGCAAAGCCTGAGCTTGGAGGGGCGTTCTGCCGCCAACCTCCTTCGTCCTCTTCCCCAAGCTCCCATGTCTCTTTCTTATCTGCGCCTGTTCACTCTGACATCTCATCTGTGTTCATCTCTGGCTGCCTGGTTTTTGATCCACTGCCTGTTTTGTTCTTGACAAGTGGTAAAGGAATTCGTTCTGAACCTCCCATGGCGTGCTCCTTCTCCTTGCTTTGACCTTGGCTAGACAAAGGCAGGTCTATATTGAAGCCCCCTTGTTGCAACACTACAGGCCCTTTGAGACCTTGAAATCTCTCAGGGATATGCCAGTCCCACAAAAATCCCTCATATCATTTTGCTAGCCTTGTCTGAGTGCTCAGAAATCTAGGTCTTTGTACAAAAAGCAATGCAAAATCAAGCCTATCATGCAAATAGTTTTAATGCAATTAATTAAGGAGTAATACATCTAGAGATAATATACAATATGTTTTTTTTTTTTTGCGGTACCAGGGGCAGTTTTTGAACCCAGGGGCATTCTACCTCTGAGCTACACCCCCGGCCCTATTTTTTATCCTTTATTTTGAAACCGGGTCTCAAGAAGTTGCGGAGGGCCTCACTAAGTAGCTGAGGCTGGCCGCGAACCCGGATCTTCCGGTCTCTGCCTCCTAAGTACTGGGATTACAAGCGTGCGCCACCACACCCGGCTCTACAATATGTTTTAATCCAGTGATTAGCATGTAAGGAGAGCTGACTGTCTGCAGGACACTGTAATGTTGCATGTGCTGGAAACGGTCACATTTTGCAGGAGAGAAACAGTTCTGTTACACATTTCTTCATATAATTTTATAGCTCTGTGTGGTTGTCAAGTATAAACTCTTTACAAATTTTAAAGCCTGATAGCTTCAGTAGAACATAGAAAATAAGGTTTTGCCATTGTCTGGTAACTGACCTTTATAAGATGAATTTCATGACTGGAATGAATAGTTCACATTTTCTTTTTCTTCTGCAGTCTCCTTGGTAGAAAGGGAAGAGTGAATGGAAAAGATTCCATCTCTTCCCTTGGAACCAGTCACCCTCATTTAGAACAAGTAGGACTGATGAAGGATTTGTTTCCCCCGGTTGCATAATGAACAAAAGGCTATGCCAAATAGTAATAGCACCACAGGAATAGGTAACTTTGGCTACTCACTGCTCTTTAACATTTGTTCTAAGAATAATCCTGCAGTATATGCAGGAAGTTTTATTCTCCCCAGTTGGAAGCCAGGATACCAAATAATGAAGAGGTCTTTTTGGGAAATAAGTTCTGTGCCCCTAGCTTCAAGGTAGAAAAATCTAGTAATAGTAATAATAGTGGGAGAAGAATAAAAGAACAAAGTTAGATGGGGAGTAGGGAACTGGTCTAAACAGTCTGAGAATTTTGAATGTTATTTAGTGAAAAGTGGAAATTATTGAAGATTTTGAAGGGGAAGGTTGTCAAGGAAGTTTTATTAAACACGATCATAGTGAGAGATTTGTGATATTCTCGTTTCAAAGGTGAGAATATTAAGGTTAAAGATTACATCATATATCCAAGGTCACACAGGAACTAGCAGAGCCAAAATTCAAACCCAGGTCTCTTTGACACACATGTTCTTCTTGGCCCGAACCTGAAAATGAAGGATAAACAGAAGGCAAGAGATAGGGGTGCAGGAGGGGGTTTGTAGAGACATTTTTAAAACAGAGATGGGCAAATATAGTCCTTATTGACATATGGACAAATGAAGAGAGAAAAAGTTAAAAGATAATTCCATATATTGGAATCAGCAAAATTCATTTTTCATATAAATTGGGAGGCAAATTAGCATTGCAGAAACACAACTTTGACATGACAAAGCAGTCCTGTATCATAGCATTTTAAATTATTAAAGAGGAGTAATTCAAGGCACCATGTTGACTAAAGATGTTTACTGTATTAAAAGCAACTAACATTTATATATGGCATCTCTTTCTGCGATTTTAACAAGTCTTTCTTATGAGTTATTGTACCTGGTTCTCACAACTTCACGAAATGGATTCTACTAGTAATGATGAGAAATTAAGGCTTAGAGAGGATACGCAACTTGCTCAGGGCTGTGCACTGAATGCTTGATGAAGTTGGGCATGAATTGATGTTTTCTGATTCCAAATCCAGAATACCAGGAGGTTCTCAGGATATGATAAATAGTCATAAGTGCTTTTAACTTCCTTGAATCAAATGGAATACACATAAATTCCAAACTAAATAGAACTAGTTATCAATCTATTGAAGTGCATCGAGGGAGACTTAGATAAGCTTAAGGCACCGATTTTAGTTTAGCAAGATATAAATACCTTACTAAAGCAGAGGTGGCAAACCCTTATCTTCTCAAATATAAATAAGGCACACAACCCTCTTCCCTGGCAAGGTGGCCTGTGATACTTATGAGGGCTGCGGAGGTGTTCCGATGACCTTGGAGATCGTCTCCAGTATTCTAAGAATGTTGCACAGAAGAGCTAGCTTAAATAGAGTATAATTACAGTCTTTAAATCTATCTTCACTTAAAACATATTGTGGGGAAATTGGGACTCTTCTACACTGTTGGTGGGATTGCAAACTAGTTCAACTACTATGGAGATCAGTGTGGAGATTCCTCAGAAAACTGGGAATGGATCCACCATATGATCCAGCTATACCACTACTGGGTATCATACCAAAGGGATTGAAACTAGAAAACAACAGTAATATATGCATACCCATGTTCATAGCAGCACAATTCACAGTGGCCAAATTATGGAACCAACCTAGATGTCCATCAACAGATGAA
>PVJS01022801.1:0-19502 GCA_004027185.1 Glis glis | reverse complement strand
TCTACTCAGCAATAAAAAAGAACAAAATAACAGCATTTGCAAGAAAATGGAAAGATCTGGAGAACATTATGTTAAGTGAGATTAGCCAATCACAAAAAAAGAAGGGACACATGTTTTCATTAATATGCGCAACTTAGGAGTAGTGGGGACACAAAAGCTACTCCAATGACAAGGGAGAACCCTCAGTGGTGCAAGGGAAGGGGTACAAGGGAAGGGGAAGGGCAAGAAAGAAGTGTATCTATGGAATTACTGTCATAAACAATGTGTATATATGTGATTATACCAACATCATTCTCAGTGCTACATGGTGGGGAGGCGGGGAGAGGGACACCAAGAGCTGTGTGCATGTATGTTAACACCAAACTGATACTCATTGTGATGTGAAACTACAATGCACCAATAAAAACATATTAAAAAATATTCTCTGACACCAAATGCAGTCCTACAACCAACTCCAAAATGTGCCAGGGACTCTTTCCCATGAGATTTTCCTTGATGTGCAATTTGAAGCTTTCCCTGACCCTGCTAGTCTTGTATGTACACCTCATCCTTTCTGCCTAGTTTTTGTTGTTGTTGTTGTTGTTGTTTTTTTTGGTAAGGACTTTTCCTGTAGCAGACCTGTAGCAATGTCTGTCACACACAGAAATACAAGCATGTGTGTCTACACCTCCGTGACATTTAAAGAGGCAAGGAGCACCAACCCTTTGAGACAGTGTTTTCTTGAAGAACTCTGTAACATCGTCTGGAATAATGGCTGAGAAACTCTTTATCTCAAAGAGCAAGAATAACATGGCAAACTTCTGCTTAGCAATTATTATGAAGAATAATTATCCATTATTACACACTAGGTGCTTTGTTTTCTTTTTAGTTTCCAAATAAATTTGAGAAAACAAATACTATTTTGAAAACTAAACTAAATGGGTTAATCTGAGTGGAAAAATAAATCATTGCAATTCACTTCAACGAGTCGAATGGAATGAAAGAAGGGAAACAGAAAAATTCCAAAATCTCTGCTGGGTTTTGCAGTTGCTAATTGTTGGAAGAGACAATCAGGACAGCAGATTTGTGAGGCTTTAGATACAGTGGCAATCGTTATGTACTGAGCTGAAAGGAGGCCTCTAAGAAGAGGGACAAGTAAGCCAGACATGGTGGCGCACGCTTGTAATCCCAGTACTTTGGGAGGCGGAGACCGGAGGATCCGGGTTCGCGGACAGCCTCAGTTCTCTCTCTCTCTCTCTCTCTCCTCTCTCTCTCTCTCTCTCTCTCTCTCTCTCTACCTAGTGAGGCCCTCCGCAACTTCGTGAGACCCGGTTTCAAAATAAAGCATAAAAAAATAGGGCCGGGGGTGTAGCGTGGAGGTAGAACGCCCCTGGGTTCAATCCCCAGTACCGCCAAAAAAAAAAAAAAAGAGGGACAAGTAGAGTCCCACAAAACCTCGTCAGACAATGGGGACATGGTTACATATGAATTATTTTTATCCTGTAATTCTAAAATTTGGAAATATAATACCTATTCTTATTTATTTAGAATTGAGGAAGTTATAGTCAAGAAACACACTCATGGATCATGTTAAAGTAAGAGAGAATGAAAGGAAACGATAGAAGTGAATTTTTGCAGGCTATATTAACAGATCTGGTGGAAGGACTCAGGTGGGTAGAGACAGGTCACCTAGGAAATAAATGTTTGAAAATAAAACATTGTTTCCAGTATATTATCTTATACTTTTCTCATCACCCAATGGCCTCCCAGGAATAAACAAATGAGCTTATGAAAGGGACAGAATACCTCAATTTGTTTGATTTTAAAATTACCTACTGTAATATAAATTTGTGTTACTTGTATAAGTAGATATGACCCTTTTTAACATTCTTATTTGACAACAAAAGCACTGCATTTTTAAAAGAAAAATACAAAATAAACCCAAAATTTATAAATATCCACACAATATTTTAATGGGGTTTTATATAGTGTTTTGTTTAAATTCCATTGATGTCTTTAATATGTAGATAGTGACACTTGTGATTTTAAATAATATCCTGCATTAGCATGGTAAATAGATAGATATACAGAATTCCTTTTTATGTGTGCAGAAATTTAGTCAATTCTTTGTATATAAGAATGTAAATTGTTTTTCACACCTCAATATTGTAAACAATATACTACATAAAAATTTTTCTTATAGCAAACACTTAAAATTTTAATTTAGTTTCAAATGTACACATATTTTAAAACTTCTAATACATTTTCCCAAGTTGCCTACCATAAAGAACTAATTTAAACCTGAGCATTATATGAGAGGGTATATTTACCCCAGACTTGTAAATAATGCATAATGCATTTTAATTCTCCATTTTATAGGTAGAATAGAATTTGATTATTGCTTCAACTTACATTTTTTGCTTATTTGCCTACAGTTTCTCCTCTGAAGATTGGCCACTTGCTTCCTACTTCTGCTCCACGTCAGGTAGTCCCACTGCGCTTTTGTCTCCTGATGTATTCAATTTGTTAATATCAGTAGATGTTTACATAATAAATATTAACAGGTTATATGGCTTAAAATACTTATTTGCCAATAGCTATACTTTATTCCTATACAGAAAATTCATGTAAGGTAGTCAAATTTTTAGTCCCCACCTGCCTCTTTTATGCCAGCAGCATGTAGCCATCTATATTTCATTTTAGTTATTGTTTCCATACTGTATATTTGAATGTTTAATTCATGTGAATTTTATTAGAGTGCATGATGTGAGGTAGGGATTTAACTTTCCTTTTCCATGTGTCTAACCAATTGGGCCTGTAGTGTATGTTAAATAATTTAACCTTTTTTCCCGATATAAAATGTCCTCTTTTAGTGCTATTTTCAAGTGTGTGTACGTGTGTGTGGACTTCCTTTCCCATGTCATTTATGGATCTGTGTAGTCCTAAAAATAGCTTTGACATCTCAACCACAGGGCAGGTTGGAAGACCTATGACACAGGCATTTCTAGGAGTGGGGGTGTGTGCAGAGCAGGAGAAGGCTGAAAATTAATGACAGGAAGTACCACAGGAATTGAGTCTGAAGAATGATAAGAAGTAGAAGTCTCCAAGAAGAATAAAAGTTCCCCTTTCCCTCCACACCACACACACTGCAGTAGGGAAAATACACAGGAAAAAAAAGGACGTGTCTGGTGGAGAAGAAAAGATGACAAGAATAAGAAATAAAGGTTATAATTCTTGTTCTCTTTTTCTTTCCCACCATCACCCTAGCTGGGAAAGCATAGTGTATCATTCTGAGCTTCATAGGACATGACTGAAGTCAGCTCACAGCTAAGGAGACGCTGGAGAGGACCAGGGTGTCCAAAGAAACAGGAAGAACATCCAAAATTTGTCACAGGTTCAGAGCAGGGTGTTCCTCAGGCCAGAAGTAAGTTGTACTCCACAGGAAAATGATTTATTTAGTCATCTTGATGGCTTGGGGAAAGACTTTCCTTATGCCCCATTGCAGCCACTGAAAAAATGTGTGTACTTTAGCATGGACATAGCATGCTATGTCCATATGATAGCACACATATGATAAGTGCATTTCTAACTTGATACTAATATAAATTTTTGCCAAGAATCTTTGATGAGACATGAAATGTTGGTGAGTTAAAGAATTACAAGGAAAATACTTTAATTCTGGGTAATAAATATTCTCATTTGCACCTGAAAGTACAATGCAAATGAAAATCATTACCTGAACCATTTATGTGTGTGTTAGCAAGCACAAATGTTTCACGTGGGTTTGACTGTGCCATGTACTAAGCATGTAATGTATTCAGTATACCAGGAGCCTAACAAGATGTAGTTACCCCCCAAGTCAGTGTCTCTGTAACTTCTGGTGTGTATTTCTTAAGTCTTTGTCCTGGGACAATCTCTCCATGGCTGGGTTAACTCCAATGGTTGGAGCCCTGGGACAATGCTGCCTATGTACACACAGGAACTTCAAGTGCAAGAAAGAACATAATATACATTTTTAAAGTATTAGAATCAGGGTTGCTTTATCTCTGTGCCATCTGTTTTGATAAATTAAATACAAATATTTTAACAGCAGGACATTTCTCAGCAAGAAACAAAGCTAAATCCACAGAGAATTCATAAAAATGTGTTGAGACCTCATGCAGGCTCCCAAAACAACCTTCCCAAAAGTAGTGTGTGTGTGTGTGTGTGTGTGTGTGTGTGTGTGTGTGTGAGTGTATGTGTGTATGTTCAATTGTGTGGTTATGCAATAGATGGCAAAATCACTGGCTTTGATAAAGAAGAACAAAATTATGTCATTTGTAAGAAAATGAATGGAACTGGAAAATATACTAAGTGAGATTTGCCAGTCACAAAAAGTGAAAGTTTGCATGTTTTCCCTCATATGTGAAAGCTCAGGAGAAATTGGGGCACAGGAGGGACTCCAGACAAAGAGGAGAAACCTCAGTGGAGTGAGGGAGGGGACCTAACTGAGGGAGATGGGAGGGGAAGGGAGACTTGGAGAGGGAAACACCTCAATGTTCATCATGCACATACACAAGCTTACCAAGCCAATCACAGGAAGGTAGGAGGGAGACGGCGTGGGGTGGGAACTGGGGGAGGGCACGAAGAGTGCTGTGTGCATGTGTGCCTCTATCACCCTGAACTGCAAGATATATGATTACAATGTACCAATAAAAATTAATTAATTAATTAATTAATTAAATGCCTGGCTTTGGGCCAAGGCCTTTTCCCAGTTACCCAGAGAACTAGGGGGAGGAGGCCAAGCCTTTGGGGCAGGTGATCTTCTCATCAAGGCTGGACAGTCATCTGAGGTTTCCATAGGAAAAGGCAAACATGACCTTGAGCACCTGGCAAAGTTGCGTGTGAGGATGTGCAGACTTCTCTGCAGCAAAAGGCAGCTCCTCCCCAAGGGCTCAGCCCTGGAGCAGCACACCTCAGGGATGGTTAGGAATTGCTAGCAGTTTTCTTTCATTGAATCATAGGCCATAATTCTTAACTGCTTTCAATTATTTAGATAGGACTGCTTGCTCCTTTAGAAACTGTTTATTTCTGTGATTGAAAATATAGCTTTGCCTTTCCTGGTGTCATATCTTAGTCATAGTTTCCACTATGTGATATAATGTGTCTTATAACAGGCAGAATTGTGTCAAGACTTGTTTCAATGAAAATGAGTGTTATGTATGAAAAGTAAGCAAAGAACTATGAACATACATATTTAACTCTTTGCAGTTAGTAGAAAGGATATATATATATATATGTGTGTGTGTGTGTGTGTGTGTGTGTGTGAGAGAGAGAGAGAGTTTATATATATGTATTAGTGGAAAGGATTCACACACACACATATATATATAAATATATATGAATTCAGTAAAATTGTCCATTCTTATTTCAAGTATTATAAAATATTATTCCACTGATTAATTTCTCATTTTATTTACTATTTGTAGGGCATGTTAGTACATTCAACACATACTACAAAAATGACTGCTTGATTTTATCAGACAGAAAAAAATATGAGCAAGTGTCTCAATTTTCCTCAGGTATGAGAAATGTTTTCCTCACATTTTACCATATGCCAGTGACTGATTTGATTGGCACAAATTCATAGGAATACGAAATTTGTTCTTGGCCAGGCACAGTAGCGCATGACTGTAATCCCAGTACTTGGGAGGCTGAGATAGGAGAATTGCAGGTTCAAACCCAGGCTCAGCAATTTAGCGAGACCCTCAGCAACTTAGTGAAACCCTGTTTCAAAAACTAAATAAATAAGTAAAATAGGGCTGGGGTGTAGCTAAGAGGTAAGATACTCCTGGGCTCAATACATAGTACAAGAAAGAAAGAAAGAAAGAAAGAAAGAAAGAAAGAAAGAAAGAAAGAAAGAAAGAAAGAAGGAAGGAAGGAAGGAAGGAAGGAAGGAAGGAAGGAAGGAAGGAAAGAAAGAGTAAAGAAAGAAAGAAAAGAAATGTGTTTTTAAAATTACGAACTGACACATCAAGTACTATAGAAGGATGTGCATGAATGTTGCTTCTCTGCATTTTTTTAAATCATACCAGTTAAGAAAGTAGTCATCTAATTGCATTCGAATAAAAGTGCATGCAAAGAATAGATTTTACTATTCATGGACAACTTCCTGCTAAGAAGGGGGATCTATATTTTCCAGTGTCTTCATATTCAAAGTCTGGCCATTGGAGCATCAACAGCAGCACTAGTGAAAACCTCTTCGGCAGCACAGTTTGTGAGCCCAGTCCTATACTAACTGATTCAAAACCTGCATTTTCAAAAACTTTCCAGGTGAAGAATTGAGACTTCTGAGGCAATCTGTAAAGAAGTATGAATGAGAACTGGTGAAAGGAAGAGAGTGTACAAGAATCCTGGAGGAAATTGAGCTTTGTGGACCTCTGAGGACCAGAAAGAATACCTCTGTGGCATGTCTACATGTGGAGTCCCAAATGTGACCATTTCCCCTAACACCCAGATTTCCAGTAAGAGCTTCTATTTCACATATATGTTTTGTATTATTGGGGATTTCATAGTAGAGGAGCCAGAGACTTCATGGTGGGGGTGTTTTAGTTAACTTTTCATCACTATTACCAAAATACCTGACAAAAGCAACTTAAGAGGAAGAAAGGGGTATTTGGCTCATAGCTTCAGAGGTTCAATCCATAGTTGGCTGACTCCAAGGCAGAAACTTCATGATTGCAAGGAGAGGTAGAGGGCAGCTTCTCAGCTTATGGTAGTTTAGAAGCAGAGAGAGGGAGAGGAAGGAACCAGAGAAGTATATAGTTCCCAAAGACACACCTCCAAAGATCCATCTTCTTCAGTCATACTCTACCTACCTACAGTTACCACCCGATAGTCCAAATTATTAATCCATCAAGTGGATCAATTCGTTGATGAGGTTGGAGCCCTCATGATGCAACTATTTTACCTCTGAACATTGTTGCATTTTCCACACCTGACCTTTTCTGGGGGACAGTCCATATGTAAATCTTAACAGGGGGCATTGAAGTAAGGGAAAAGGGAGAGAGAGAGAGGAAGAGAGATCTCAGGATGTCAGGACTGAGATAAGAGAGCATTAATCATGGAAGGAGAAGGGGAGACAGACAATGTGGCAGAGGAGTGATCTGGGAAAGATAAGCTGGGTGAGAGGCCAGGGAAGGTGGTGGATAGGAGCCCATGGGAATTAATGTTGGTAAGACCCTAATGATCTGAAAACTTGGTTCAATGCACATCTAATTGCTCTGAATACACTTATCACCCTTCAAGAGTTAACAATAGCTCTTTGAATATGAATGTTTATGGAGGATAAAAATTGAAGGAAACCAGTGTCAGAAGGTTTATAATGTGTCACAGGTTTTAATGTTAGCTGTTGTGGCATTTTCTTGGTGAAAGGAGAGGTATTCAAAGGAAGATAGGAGAGCCGGGCGTGGTGGTGCATGCTTGTAATCCCAGTATTTTGGGAGGTGGAGACTGGAGGATCCGGGTTTGCGGCCAGCCTCAGCTTGCTCGCTCTGTCTCTCTCTCTCTCTCTCTCTCTCCCTGTCTCTCTCTCTCTCTCTCTACTTAGTGAGGCCCTCCTCAACTTCGTGAGACCCGGTTTCAAAATAAAGTATAAAAAATAGGGCCGGGGGTGTAGCGCGGAGGTAGAACGCCCCTGGATTCAATCCCTGGTACCGCAAAAAAAAAAAAAAAAGGAAGATAGGACTTCTGCTTCTGGCAAAGATGACATGGCATGGACAAGATTTATCCTCCCATAGGAAACAACAACACACCACTGAACAAAATATAGAAAACAACTCTTTTTAAGAATATAGACATCACACAGAATGACAGTGGCCCTGGATACATGAAAAAACAAATTAGTTAAACCCTAGGACAGACACAGCTTCCTGCCGAGAGAAAGTTTCTAGTGATGGGGTTGAAATTGAGACCCCAGGTGGAATCAGCAGCTATCCTGGGCTGAAGAGACAGAGGTGAGAATGTGGAGATGCTGGAGTGACGAGACTCACAGGAAAAAGAATCAGAGAAGAGAGGGCTGCAAGGAAAGAGCGCTCTGAAAATACGAGATTTCCCCTCACATCTTCAGCTGAGTTCTGATCTTTGAATGAGTGGGAGGGAAGTATCCAAGGCTGGGGAAATAGCAAAACTGGAATGGATTAGAAGGAACAATCTCTAGAACCCACCCATATATGAGAACAGTGCCTGTTTCCAGCAAGCTGAGTGGGAAACCCTTGTACTTCAAGCACAGGACTAGAAAAGGAGAGTATTGAGAAAGGTTCATCTAGACAGAGGAAAATGAGGCTGAAAATTGCTGAGGCTGTTCCTCACAGTGTTTCCAACCAAAATCTGAATGGATCAAAACTTTACTGTTAAAAAAGATTCCATACTAATGCCCAATACTAATTAACTGTTACAATGAACGCATTTAAAAATGAATCATTTTTTAGAAAAATGCTCCCCTTTGAAGATCAGTAGAATCCAGTACTATACAATGAAAATATAATTTCTTGTGTAATTAGTTATGAACATTCAATCAGGAAATATACCTTGAATTTTACATTTTTTATTTGTAAATTATTATCCTAATACTCCAATCATTTAGTGTCTTAAGATCAACAGTAGTGCTTTACCAACTTATCTGTGCAATAATATCAACAGTCAAGTTTGTCATAGCATCTAGAATATATATAATATACATATCTAAAATAAATATTTTGAGCATTATAAAAGCAGTATGTTCCAAAACAAAGCTCAATACAAACATATTTTAATCCAAATATCTTCCATCAAATAAAAACCCCAGGTGTGCCAATAAGCAAGAAAATATATCCAATATTGAAGAATAAAGTTAATCAGTGCAAACAGACACAGAATGACACTGATGTCAGAATTAGTAGGAAGGAATTTTAAACAGTTGTTATAATTGCATTCCATTTGTTCAAGAAGCTAAAGGAGAAGTGAATCAAGAGATAAGATGCAAAAATTATCCAATTTGAACTTCTAGACAGAGACATTACAATGCAGACATAAAAAAATACAACAGGTTAGATTAACAACATTAAATTTTGAAGAAGAAAAATATAGTTAACGTATAGCCATAACAACAGAAGCTATCAAAAAATAGAAAAAGGTTGAAGAAGTAGGAACAGAGAATAAGGAGCAATGTGCATTATAGGTATATAAATTGACATCCCCAAAAAATGAGTGTACACAGAAAAAGTATCCAAAGAAACAATATTTTTTTAGATTTGAAAGTAACTAAAAACCTACAGATCCAGGAATTTCAATGAACACAAAGGATGAAATAATATACAAGATTGCTTAAAGTCTGTGATAAAAAGAAAATCTTTAAAGCAGCCAGGTCTGGCAGAGAAGAGGAAGAAAGATAAAGAGATGCAGGTAAGGACGACTTAGCTGCTAGACAGCCAACACTGCTAAACCCTGTAAGGAGACTTCTGGAACACATGGGCTCAGAGTATGCCACTCACACCATTTCTAGTCTCAACCTTTGCTCCGCCATGCCTGCAGCCCAACTGGAATTGTGAGGAAGCCTCTTAGAGCCAATGCAACACCTATCCTTACAAATAGAAAGTACCCAAAAATCTCTAATACTTGTGTGGTTATTAGTAGCATTTTCACATGCTTAATATATTCTATGTATTCTATAATATTAGCCGCACAATAATCCTTTGCTTTACAGTATATTAATAGCTCAGTCCTGTCGTTGAGGAAACTGAGAATCAGAGAAATTCAGTAACAAAGGAAAATTAAAGATGTATTAGGAAGCAATTCAAGGATATTAATCCAGGTGGACTAAAATTAGATTATAAAGTAATAATCAATATAAAATATCATCCTTAGTTATTAAGCAAATTATCAAAATAATGATTAAGCATTCAATATGGATATCTTTCAAAACTGGATATAGATATTCAATTCTCCCCTGAAGTTTCCTTCATTTTTTTCCCCTGAAGTTATCAGATTCAAACTCATCAGTTGATGGAAAGTATAATTTACATTTAAAACCCAGTTTGATTGCAAAGCCTCCATCAAAATGAGCTATTCTTGGCAGAGATACATTTTCTGTTCTTAGCCAAGATGGAAAGAAAAACAGACAAAATTATGGATCAAATTGATGTATAAATTCAATGCATATCAAATCAAACTCTGAGCTGTTCTTTGATAAAAAACTTGCAAGCTTATTCTAAAGTTTATACAGATACAGAGTCTAGAGCAGAGAGAACAACTCTGAATAAAAGGGTGGAGAACCAAAGCTACCTGACTTCAAAACTGATCATGAAGTGATAGAAATCTAGACAGTGTAGTATTTGTGTAATGATACAAATATATATACATATCAAGGTGCTGGAGCAGGGTGTGTACATATGGATCTACACATGCATGGACAACTGATCTTCAACCAAAGCTATTGAGTGGAGAAAAGCTAAAATTTTTAAATGATGCTTGAATGAGTAATTGGAGAGTTGGTAGCAAGACTGAAAATGAAAAGAACAGCCTTCATGCATACCTTATATACAAGTTAACTCAGATTGGATTTTGGCCATAAATGTAAAAATCTAACACTATAATCTGCTAGAAGAAAACATAAGAAAAGCCTTTCTGACAGTGGATTAGACAACCATTCCTTAGATGTGACACTAAGTATAATCCAGAAAATAACAAAGTGATAAGCATAAAAGGCATCAACATTAAAAAAAAAACTTTAAGCTCTCGTGGCGCTGTGAAGAGGGTGTTGAGGAAAGCCACAGACTAAGATAGCATGTCTATAAATGATATAATCGATAAGGGTTTGTAGCAGTAACACATCACCCAATGATATCAGTGCAAATTGTTTGAATCTGTTGAAATATCACCTGAGCTCCATTAATATGTACAACCAATAGATGTTTACAAAATTATAAAAAGTTAAAAATTACAAAAGAAAAGAATATATAAAGAGATTGGCAGTTTCTGAAAGTTTAAACTACCATATGATCCAGTGTTTCTAGCCCTCCATATATACTTGAGAGAAATTAAATAAATGCATACATCTTTTCAAATATTTATATCTAGGCTCAGAATACAGCTCAGGGGTAGATCACGTGGCTAACATGCACAAGGCCCTGGGTTTGATGCCCAGCACTGCAAGCAAAAGAAAACAAACAAAAACCCAACTACTTATACTTCCTAATTCTAAAATTCCTCATTGCAGTTTCACTTGAAATAGCCAGAAACTGGGGGAAAATCCATCATCAGATGAATAAATTAACAAAATATGCTATAATACTCAATGATGAAAATAATAGACTATTGATCCATGCTATATTATGGATGGATCTCAAAATAATTATTTTGAGTGAAATATGCCAGACCTCTGCTCTCTCTTAAAAAGGGGTCATGCGGTATGATTTCATTCATAGAAATGTCTAGAGTTTTCAAGCCAGTCTCTGGTGATGGAAGAGATCTGTATTCCCTGGGCAGAGGAGGGAATCTCTGGGGAAGACAGGAGGGAGGAATTATAAAAGAGCAAAGGATATTCTGGGTGTAATGAACCAGTTCATTACATTAATTATGGAGGTGGTCGCCTTAACTCATACATATAAGCACCCACATACATATTTCAAATAGTTTGTTGTATGTCAATGATGTCTCTGCCTACTGAAACAAAAGGGAAAACTTGGCTTCTTTCTGCCATACCCAGTGACATTTTTCTTCATCCCACTGACTTCTAGAACGACATCCCCTGCTCTCCCAGCCAGAGCCTGCCTCCTCCTCATCTGCACCCTCGTGCCATGTCGCACACACCAGGACATGTTGAATCACCTGTGCGTATTTGCTCGCATCCGCCTCTGACCTGCAGAGTAGAACTCCTTCAATTCACAGACCAGCTTTTGTACCTATCCTCCCTGAGTGCCTGTCCACGGCTGGTGAGTGAATGGATAAACAGGGGCCCTTGCTTAAGAAAGAATGTTGTCAGCAGAACAAATAAACAAACTCCTCGAAGATTAACTGGCATCTCCTCCTTGCTGGTGGCAGAGTCTGAGACTAAGTGATGCTTGACTTTGCTAACTGAGGAGGAAAGAGCCAGGGCAAGCACTCTCACAAATATTTAGATTCCATGTGCAAATAACAGGGGCCAGAGGAAATCCTAAGGCCAGGAGGCAGGAACTTAGCTGACTTACCCAGACGCAATTAGAAAAGTAAACTCTCAGACAAAACACAAAGAAATATTCCACAAAGATGAGCTTCTAGGGTCAAGTGCAAGAAACTCTTATCTTCTATATTTTAGCTAATATAATTGCTTTTTAAAAAGTACTTTAAGTCAATGTCCTTGTGCTAAACAGGCAATCTACATTATCTAATAAGCCTTTGTAACCCAGAATGGTATTGTTGTTTTTCAAAATCATACACATTTCTATATCTATGTAAATGAATATGAATTAGGGCTGAGTCTACGTAAAAAATAAACACAATTCTAGTCTTTAAGTTTGCAAATTGCTTGCATCAACCCAATAGTTTTTATTAAGTTATTTATATTAAAGCCCTATTTTTATCAGTAATTACAATACATGCCCTTACAATTAATTTGATACCAGTTTTATTGGATTGGATGCTAGCAACATTTCAAAACAATATAAACATCCTATAATCTGGACCATGAAAGATGACCTCTAGAACTATTTAAACTCTTACATTTCTTGAAATATGTACTACAAATAAAGGGCCCATACTGACATATTTTTAAAGCAAAAAAGTTAATACAATATTGCCCAAACCATTGTTGGCAGTTGACATTTTGCCTGGTTCTGCTTGAACACAGGTTCTATAATGGGGCCCATTTAAAATTAGAAGCCCCAAATTGTTTTTTCTTCTCCATTTCCTGCTAATCTGTTTGTTGAGCTATTTTCTCCACCCCAGCTTCCTACAAGCCATCAACTCATGCTGAGCATGGAGGCTGGGAATGCCCCCCAAGCCCTGGCCAGGCACCACAACACTGCAAAAACAGGAACTGTAACACACCCCTCTGTTTGCGCAGCTTGGTAAACCTGCATATAGACATTCCCTGGCTTGTTTTCTCTCTAAATTGTATCATTGCTGTAGGATGGGGAGGCAGATTAGCTGTCTTCCAGGTTGGTACCAAACTACCATTAAATTTAATGATAGTTTAACTTCTAATATGGATGGATGACCAAATCTAGTTAGTGGGCAACTAAGCAACCTCTGGCCTGGGCCCCAGAAAGAGTTCTGATCAAGCTTAAAAAGGAGTGATTTGGGGGATCTTGGTCCTGTCTTCAGTGTCCTAGATATAAGGCACCTAGTCCTAGTATTCTCAGAGTTGATATTTAGCAGTTTTAACTTTGTGTTCTGTATCATGGCCTGACTTTATGTTGTGAACTGACTTACTTGCATTCTGAGTCAGCTTCATCAGGTAAAAACGATTTCTTATCTTTTCTGCCCCTAAATCTGAGTTCACCAACACAGTTCCATCACTACCCTTGTTTCCCTCTCTCAGAACTTCTCTGCTTCAACTTCTGCACACATTCTCTTTCCTTCACACAAGATGGCTAAGACCACTGTAGCAAAGGGCCACAGACCAGGACGTTCAAACAACAGACATCGATTTTCTCAAAATTCTGGAGGCTCAGCCTCTGAGATGGAGGAGTCCCAGCCCTGGCTTCTCCTCGGCCTCTCTCCTCGGCTCCCTCCTCCCTGTGTCCTCACATGGTCCCCACGCACTGTGTCTGGGTCTGACATTTCTCCTCTGTGAAGAACACCAGTCAATTTTTATTAGAACCACTCTATTGACCTCATTTCACTTAATTACCTCTTTAAAGAGTCTAACTCCAAAATACAGTGACATTCAGAGGTACCGGGGTTAGGACTTCAACCTATGAATCTGGAAGATGCAATTTAGCCCATAACCCACCTTCCTTTCTTTCTTTCATTCTTGTTTGTTTGTTTTTTGCATGTGTGTGTGTGTGTTTTTCTTTTTTTTTTTTGTGGTACTGGGGATTGAACCCATGGGCATTCTACCTCTGAGATACAATCTCATCCCTCTTTTACCTTATTTTATTTTGTTTTTTTAATTTGAAAACAGGGTCTAAGTTACTGAGGCTGGTTTTGAACTTGCGATCCTCCTGTCTCAGCCACCTAAGTACTGGGATTACAGGCATGTGCCACCATGCCCAGCAGCCCATAACATATCTAAAAGGTAAGACTCAGTGATTTTTTTAGTTCACTTAATAATTTTTATAACTTTAGTAAAAATATCTTCATTGCTCATGAATTTTCCATTCTGAAATTATTCTTTAGTCTTCTATGTTGGTCTGTACTCCTTTGGGAATCTCATCCAATACATTTTGATGTTTCATCTCCATAGAGAGAATTCATCTCTTGTTTTGTGTGTTATCCTTCGCTGTAGGAAACAGAAAGCACTGTAGCTCATTTAAACAGGAAGGAATTTATTAAGGAATACTAGAAATCTCATCAAAATTAGAAGGACTGCGGAAACACATTTGGGTGTATGGAAACTTACAGCGATGGCTCCAGGCCCTCCTCACAGAGCTGGACGGCTGAAGGAACGGTGTTGGGGACTGATCCCTAGACTGCCTGAGTCTGCTGACTCCTGTTTCGACATGATGGCTAACCCGCACTCTGCTTCTTCAAGTTGCTTCTTTACAAACCATATGATGTGGATATGTGTGAGGCACTGCTGATAGTCTGTTTCGTTTCCGTATCTAGAAGCTATGTTCAGTTCATAAAAATTCATCAAGCTGTGTGTGAGTGTTGTAGTAAAGAATAATTTCAAAAGTTTTGTTGAAACTATAAATAAGGATATGTCCACTGTATATCTGACATATATTAGCATCAGAATCAGAATCATCAATTTACCACAAAAAAGTGTTTGAATTAATATTAATAATAATATGTATTAATCATTATTATTATTTAATAATATTACTTTAGTCTATAGGCCTCTTCATTTTTGTAGTCAATGGTCATGGAAAACAAAATGTAAAAAAAAATCCCTATTCAGCTATAATAATATTAACAATAATCCTTATTGTTCAGTTCTATCCCTCTTTATTTGGATATTATATTGTATGTTTGTAAAGAACTATACCCTCCAAATTGATTTGCTCTATGCAATGAAAAGAAGAGTTGTATTTAATAAAGTTTTGACTTTGTCATTGTTCTTAAATGTCCTCTAATAAGTCTCATTAAAATAGACTTCTGCTATTATGGTATCCTGTCAAGTTGTTTCATTAATGTACTGGCTATTTTACTTTTGCTTTATTCTATATTAAAAGACAAAACAAATGAGACAATAATTAGGTGTTTATTTTTGCCTGTCTCTCTTCTGACAAATCTTTTTCTAAAACGTATGTTTTCTTTTTTTTCTCTAAGACCTACAATAGCCCACAAGTCATCTGCTGTATTAATTCCTCACACCCACAAACTTGGTCACTCTTACCATTTTCAGAATTGAAGAACATTCTAATTAAGGTAGGATAATCAATTAGAGATGTTGCTTCACACAGCACATGATATGTTAGGTGTGTTCTTACATAGGCTTTATTTCTAGGTATTCTATTATGTCACCATACAGCTTAAATTTCCTATATTTGGAAGCATTTCTACTTTATTTTTCAGTGTCTGTATCAATAATCTGACATGATAGTTAATTCAAGTTTAAAGTAACACCAAAAACACTGACCTTAGAACGAATAGCCTCCATCGGCCACCTAGTATATACTAAGTAGTTATTTTTATTTTCTCAAGAAGAGAAAATAATGTCTTTAAAATGTTAACTAGTTTGCCCAAATTCATACTACTAATATATGATAATTTATTCATGAAATACTAATTGAGTAACTACTTTGTATGCTCGACTGATTATTTTATTCACTTAAGATTCAATTGCAAAGAGGACAAACGATATTCTTAACCTTATGAAATTTAGGGTTGGGGGAAGAGACAGAAAATTTGAATATATATATATATATATATATATATATATTTATATATATATATATATATATATAAATTTGAATATATATATATATATATATATATTTTTTTTTTTTATATCACACCAAATGGTGTCAAGACTATGGAGGACAATGTAAAGGGTGAGGGGAAGAGCACTCTTTGTGAACAGCAGGGTCTGGAGGGTACCAGCGGGAGGATACAGTGAGAAGGAGACACATCAGAACCAGCAGGACACAGGAAGACCAGGGAGCAGCCGTGCTCTGTGTGGGAAATCCCTGGTGCACGGGACAAGAGCATGAGGGGCCGGAACGTCTGAAGGAAAAACGATGCATGAAACGTGAGGGAAAGGCTTCTGGGGTCAGAGTTTGTAGGAACTTGCTCTGGGCAAGGTGGGTAGCCAACATGAAGCAATGCCTGAGACGAGGACTTGAAGCTAAGTAGTTCATATGGGTGGAGATTCTAGGAAATGCCCGTAGGAAGTAGGAGAGGAGACAGAAAGAAGGGAGCAAACATGGAATGAATTCATAAGCAGGTCACCACGCAGGGCAAGTGGAATCCTATCCTGTTGGGACTTCTGGGTGAGGCGTATCACATAGCTCAGACTGGGAATGCTGGGCTGTTCATGCTCCATTTCCTCTGTCGATGGTGGAGGGCTGCTCCAAGCACTCTAAGCCTTTCTGTGCTTCCACCTTGTCTGCTCCATCCGCACTTAGTCATTGAGGAGTGATGAGCTCAGGGGTGACAGCAACTGATTTGCATTTTCAGAGATCGTCTTTGATGACTGGGTTGAAAACTGTTGGGGTGAGTGGGATGTTGGCCACAATAGCACAGAAGAGAAGTTAGTTTAGATACAACTGAGGTCATCCTTGTGAGCAGCCTGGGCTTGAGCTAGTGCAATGGCATTAATGGTGGTGAGAAGTGGAAGGATTTTGAATGCATTAAGAAAGCAGAGCTAGCAGGATTTGTTGATGGAATAATTGCAGAGTGGAGGAAAATCAATCATTACATCAAGCTCATCTCTAAGGGTTTTAACCCAAGAAAATGGAAGAATGGAGTTGTCTCTTAGATGAGTAAGAGTTCAGTATGAGCTCTTTTGATGGAAAATAGTGTGAAAACAAGAATCTCAAGACTTAAAATATCCACAAAAAGAAGATATCACTATTTTTTTTTTTTTTTGCGGTACCGGGGTTGAACAGAGGGGCATTCTACCTCCGCGCTACGCCCCCGGCCCTATTTTTTACACTTTATTTTGAAACCGGGTCTCACGAAGTTGTGAAGGGCCTCACTAAGGAAAGAGAAAGAGAGAGAGAGAGAGAGACAGGGAGAGAGAGAGCGAGAGAGCTAAGGTTGGCCGCGAACCTGGATCCTCCGGTCTCTGCCTCCCAAAGTACTGGGATTACAAGCATGCGCCACTATTCTTTATAGATAAGGAAACACATCTTTCTTGGTCCACAAACACCAAGTGTTAGTTAAACATACTACTTCTGCCATGCAAGGTCAGTCATGTTTGTTTATAGAGCATCAAGAGTAAAACTAATAATGTATGCTGCATGCCTAGCACATAGTTGGTACTCATTAAAAAGGGGTCATCTTACATATAGCGTTTTTATAGTATTTCATATATGGATCTATATTTAGATCTTTTGTTCATTCTTGGTCACAATGTTCAATACTCAGCAAGTTTCTCCAAATAAAATAGCATTCAACAAAATGATTGAAATGTACACCTACAAAGAAAGATTATGGGTTAGTTAAAGTGATTAGTGTTTTATATGTGATGCAAATAAACTTTAAATGAAAGTATATTCTTTCTAGCAGAAGTCAATTAATTTTAAGAAAACCATTCAGGCAAAATATAAATTAGTCACATTATAATAAAGGAGCTATAAGTTGGGCACCTTCCAAGAAAATGAGATTACTGAGTGCCTCAAAGTCTTAATAGTTATTAGTGGCCTCAAAGTCTTAATAGTTCCAAATATATTCAACTCTAAATTATTCCATAACAGATTAGTCAACATTCAGGATACTTGCTGCTCTGTTTTCCTTTTCTTCTGGGTTTTTAAGCACTATCTCTCAGCTTAACACCTAAGACCTTCATTAGCTAAGGGCAGAAGAAAATTAAATTGCAGTATTCTGATAATGATAATTGTTTTATTAAGGTTTGGATAGGGTAGAGGTTGACACTTATGACTGGCATAAGATTTTAAAGGTCTACCTCATAAATTATGGAAAACAGTGCCAGTTATATTCTTTTGGTACTTGGCCAGTTATATTTTAAAATTATAATTTGAACTATAACCCAGTATCTTTATAGGCCAGATACCAATGAATTGAAAGGCATGTTATACCTCACTGAGCTAATTCAAATAATTAATTTGAATTCCTTTTTGGGTAACTTGCAGATCTCCAATTCTTTGTGGTCACTTCCTAGAGAGTCATGTGTTCCTTTGGTGGTGACACCTTTCTTTGGTTTTTCTTGTGTCTCGTGTCCTTGCATTGGTACATGTACATTGCAGGCAGCAATTGCCTCTTACATCCTTTCTGAACTGGAGTCACTGGGGAAGAAGTACACCTGCCAGTCGCTTTGGTAGCACTGACTGAGTGGGGCACCACATCTTTGGTTCCCAGAGGCTGCATCAACTTGGTATCTGTGTAGCTACCATGTAGCTACCTGTGTAGTACATCAGATGATGTCAACATCTGAAGACTGAGAAGGTCCTCAATGGCCAAGATGTCTGGTGGCTCCTCCATTTCTCCTTTTCTCCCCCATTAAGGCAGCTCAACTTGAGTACACCTCTCTTGGCACCAGGTCTGGTACACTGGCACACATGCAGCTGCATGGGTTCTAGGATTTGGGATCCAGGTCTGTTTTTGCTGCTGCCAGTATCCAATTGTAGTACAAGAAAATACAGCCAGGTCACACAAGCCAACGCTCTAATGAACATAGGTGCAATATCTTCAACAAAATACTGGCAACCATTATTCAAGAGCACACTTAAAGAATAATGTACTACAATTAAGTGGGATTTATTCCTAGAATGCAAGGATAGTTCAACTTATGCAAATCAAGAAACTAGACATAGTTCATTCAAACTATGTATGAGCCGGCATGGTGGCACACACTTGTAATCCCAGTACTTGGGAGGCTGAGACAGGAGGATTGCAGATTTAAGGACAGCCTCAGCAAGTCATGAGACTCTCATCAACCTAGCAAGACCCTGTTTCCAAATTAAAAAAAATAAATAAAATAATGCTGGGGTGTAACTCAGAGGTAGAATGCCCCTGGGTTCAATCCCCAGTGACACACACACACACACACACACACACACACACACACACACACACAAATCTATATATGGTAAGCTCACAGCTAACACTGTGCTCAATAAAAAAAAAAAAAACTTAAAGCTTTCCTCTGGAATCAGGAGCAAAACAAGGATGCCCACTCTCACTACTTCTTTTACACATATTACTTGAAGCCCTGGTCAGAGCAATTAGGAAAGAAAAAT
>PVJS01022800.1:0-30193 GCA_004027185.1 Glis glis | reverse complement strand
TCCCCTTCCCCTTCCCCTTCCCCTTCCCCTTCCCCTTCCCCTTCTCCTCCTCCTTCTCCTTCTTCTTGTTCTTTTTGTTGAGTTCAGCCACTCCTCAGAACCTGCCTGTCTACTTCCCTTGACATCTGATACCTCTTGCTTATCATAGGGGCCTTCTTTCCTAGCATTATGATGGTTCTATAGCTTCCCTCCTTCTCCTGCCAGGGAAGTTCTACAGTCCTGCTGAAGTTGTTTAGAAGTTGTTACTGCTTGACCTGGCAACTTTCCCACTCCACCACCCAATTCTTTACATTCTTAGATAGTAAAGGGGAAAACAAAGTCATATATAAATAATGAAATGATGGGTCTTTTGGAAATGAAAATTCGATTCACTGCATTTGGGAAAAAAAAGAAATAATCAGACTTGGGTTTTCCAAAGTAGGGTGATGATAAAAAAAAAAAAAGACTAAGGTATAAGAATGAATAAAGGGCTGGGCGTGGCCATGTTTGTAATCCCAGTACTTTGGGAGGCGGAGACCGGAGGATCTGGGTTCACGGCCAGCCTCAGCTCTCTCTCTCTCTCTCTCTTTCTCTCGCCCTGTCTCTTTATCTCTCTCTCTACTTACTGAGGCCCTCCGCAACTTCGTGAGACCCGGTTTCAAAATAAAGTCTAAAAATAGGGCTGGCGGTGTAGCGCGGGTTCAATCCCTGGTACTGCAAAAAAAAAAAAAAAAAAGAAAAAACAAGCCTGGATTGATTTCATTTCCTTCCTTCTTTCTTTCCTTCCTTCCTTCCTTCCTTCCTTCCTTCCTTCCTTCCTTCCTTCCTTTTCTTTTCCAATCCTGTTATACTGTTCTTGGTAAATTATACCTCTCTTTAGAATGAAGTGATGGAAGATTCTAGGTAGCAGAATAAAGACAGAGTAAAAAGCCGCAAAATATATGTTCAGTATTTCCTCTAGCCATCTATTTGAAGTAGTCATTTTAGAAGGCTCGTAATAAGAAAATTACCATGCTAATTGAAAGTAGTTTTTGGACATAAACATCAGTTTATCCAGTGTCCTATGTGCCTTTCCCACTGAAATCGGGCTATAGGAAACACTGAGGGTTGGAACCTAGATATAGAATAAACCCATCAATATTTATGGTTATTGCATCACATTCATTTATATTAAGAACAAAAATTACTAGTAAGGATGTAATAGAGTTAATTTACTGAATAATAATAAATCCCAGAGGCTTCACAAAATGATTTAAGTTACAGTCATGCCCTTGTTCAGTATCGACAGTGGGAGCACTCTACTCCACACTGCCTCTGTCCGGTGTCTTTCTATGGCATAGGGCCTTAGCATCCTCCACTGAATACTCTGCATGCTGCTTGCAGTGACAAGAGCATAAGAAAGCTTGGAGAAGGCACGCCAGTATACCACCTTGACTCAGGTGACACACAGTGTTTCTGTTCACCCTGCACCATGAAGAAATGATACTACAAACTTGCCTAGGCACAGTGGCCTAGGAAACACAGTCTCTGACATTAATGACATAGTTATTTATGTATAGTAGGAATAATAATTATTAATTACTAAGGTAAGCTATTAAAGCTCATAGTATCTCCTTTTCCCCATCTATAATATTACAGCTTCTGGGAAATATATGAGCTAATATATGTAAAATGTTTGAAATTTTCCCTAGTGCATACTATAAGTGTTTATGACCATTGCCATTATTATAACTATTATTAATTAATCTCATCTTTAATAAGGATACAGAGAGGCTCTTCCAGTACTATTGGGACAAGTAGGCAATGACCCAAATTTGTATGCAGTAGATATTGTGCAATTTCACTTCTAGGACACTTTGAGAGATAGGAAGACAGGACAGAAGTAGTCAATCTCTCGGGCATATAGAAGCTAATGTATTCTTATCTGCCATGGAAGCCCTGGTTATATTATTCTTTAGAAAGTTTTCAATGACTACAAAGCGAAACAAGGCATACAATTTACAGTAAATTTTTATTCTATCAGGTTATAAACATTTCTTTCCTGTATCAGACACACACACACACACACACACACACACACACACACACATATATATATATATATGTATATATATATACTTATTATGATTTTATTTGGGGATAGACTCTTTGAGAGCTAATTTTTGTTCTGTTTTGTGTTTTAACCTATCAAAAATACCTAGGCAAATATTTTTATATAGTAGGGATTCAACAAATTAGTGCTAAATAAATTTTTATTTTTAGAATTCCATAAATTAAACATAATAATATTTAATATAATCTTAATTATCAGACCTTCCCATTGGATTTAAAATAGAATAAAGTTGATAAGAATGTAGAAATTTCAGAATTATGAATATTTTTTCAGTACTGGGGATTGAACCCAGGGGCATTATACTTCCAAGCTATAGCCCCAACCCTATTTTTTTCTTATTATTTTGAAACAGTGTCTCACTAAGTTGCGGAGGCCTCACTAAGTAGCTGAGGCTGGCCGTGAACCTGCAATTCTCCTGCCTCAGTCTCCCAAGTACTGGGATCACAGGTGTGCACCACCACGTCCAGCTAGAATTCTGAAATTTTAAAGTCACATTTCTCATCTGTAATACAAATGAATGCTGTAGGTGGTAATAACATTATGATCCATATAATTTAGTTTGGGAAATTTTTTCAAATAACAATAAACATTATATTATTTCTTGCTTTTGCATTGTATGGAAACAAAAATTTTGATTGAAAAGATGATAACTTCTTATAATATTTTTGCTGTATACTAAAAACCTATTTCACATTGTAGTTTGTTTATATTTTGAAAGAAAAGTCATACAAATAGAGAAGTATTTTTAAAATTCTGCATGCTAGAACTGGAAATGTTCCATTCAGCATAAATGAAAAAGAAAAATGCATTAAAGTGTGATAACTAAAAAGATTAGGAGGACAATTTAGTGTTTGTGACAGTTTTAATGCAATCATTTGTTACCTCCTCTAGTGGAATGATTTAATGTGTGCATGTGGCCACAAATCCAGAAAAAAAAAAGGCTAAAAAATCTGATCATTTCTTCAGATAACTGGTTTCTATGATGCTGAAGTTTTGAAAATATGAGAAATGTGCTAAACAAAATATGGAAGTCCAGCCAACTTACTAGTATTATTATTCTTGAATGAATATTTTAGAAATACTTAGCAGTTTAGGTTTTAATATTAAATGTGCAAAAGACAGATTAGAAAAAAACAACAAAGTGTTAGACTTTACTCATTGAAAAAATTCACATTATTGTCAATTTTATCTTCCTAACTTCATTTGCTCCTACAGGAAGTGAATAAAGGAATGATAATAAAGTTGATGACTTTGCTAGTTTACTCAGTAAAGAATGCACTGGGAGCATATTCATTGTTCAGTTTGATTTTTTCAGTTAGACTTTTGTTTGATAACTTGTGTCAGTTACTTTATTTTGTGAGCTCAATTCATTTCTTGAAATGGTTTATCAATCGCCTTTACTTACTGGGAAGAGATGAAACAAACTTTTAAAGGATTCACTTGTATCGAGTAGCTCCAAATTCAAAGTGGTAATTGTTTTTCTTTTAAAAGGGGATCTTGTTAAAGTTGATCCAATTCAAGAGGTTTAGCATTATCATTCAGTAGTAGACTTTGAGCTTCTTAATGCCATTTGCTTATCAGAAATTACCAAAGATAGGCCATCTTAGACTCAGAGAACACTTGAACCCTGTCACCTCCATTTCTGAAGTAAAAATGAAATTCCAAGAGGAGGGTGAATGCATCAAATAAATTGCTGCTGAGAGAAAGAGGTGGGGATAAAATCTTTCTCCACTTTAACGAAACATTTTCTGTTTCCCTTTTTGAGTTTATTTCCATTGTATATGAAGCTAAAAGTTTGGACTAAGTGAGTCCTAAGGACTCTTTGCAGCTTGCAGTAGTTTGAATGTTTTCATCCCCTCCAAAATTCAGGTGTCAGAAACTTAATCATCAACACAACAGTGTTGGGAGAAGTGTTTGGGTCATTGGGACTCCACCCTTATGGACGGATTGATGCCCCTACAAAAGAGCTCAAGGGAGTGGATTTGCCCTGGTCCTCTTCGCTGTGCTCCCCTCTGAGGTCACTTGAATCCACCCTTTAGGAGGATTAAGAATTCAGAGTGCTATCCTGAGAACAGAGAGAATGGCCTGTACTTGCTGGTACCTCAGTCTTGAACTTCTTTAACCTCTAGAACAGTAAGAAATAAATTTCTGGTCTTTATAAATAACCCAGTCTCAGGTATTCTGTTATGGAAGAAAAAAAATAAGGACTAAGACACAACTCTTACATTCCATGGTCACTGTACAGTAGGCTAGTGCTTTATAAAGCCTTACTTACATGCCTTTAGTGGAGTCAAGCATCACTGATATTTTACACAAGGCTTGTAACATTTTTCCTTCACAACTTGGGGGTTTTCCAGATTATGAGTGAAGGTGACAACATCAATTGAAGGATGCTCCAGGACATCCTGGCCTGTCCCCTAATGGGAATTAAAGACTATTATAAACAACTCTGAAAATTCTATGTAGACCTCTGCTTATGTCTTGAATTAACCTAAAGGGTCACTTCTTTCCATTCCATAGGTGACAAGATAGATATATTTATTTTAAATGTGTAGTACATGTAGATGGCTAGCTTCTAGACACAGATTTCACATTATTCTGAAACATTTCTCCAAAATAACATTTGTTCTTTGTTATATGCAATTTTTAAAAGTTTACAAATTTCTCATAAAAATTAAAAAATTGTTCTTTATAAAATGCTCTTAAAAATGGAAAGTCAAGCTACAGCCTAGAAATATATCACATATATACAAATCACATATCTAATAAAGGACTTGTATGCAGAATAAATAAAGATTTGGAGAGAACAATCCAATTAAAACATTTTATTAGACACTTCAAAAATAAGATATGTAGATGGTAAATAAACACATGGATAGTGTTACTAGCCATTATATCTATGAAAATTAACATTTCAATATGATACCACTGCATACCTATTATAATAGCTATCAAATAAATAAATAGAAATTAAAATTAATGATTTCAAGTGCTTCCAAAAATATGGGACAACTTGAACTCTACTCTTAACAAACTAAATGTAAGCACACCACATAGCTTAGTAAGCTTAGCACCCCACTCCTAGGTTTTTGCCCAAGTGAAATTAAGACTTCTGTTCACAGAAAACTTCTATGATAATGTTGATGGAAGCTTTTTTTTGTAATCATCAGAAAACTGGAAATAACTGAAATGTTCATCAAATGGTGAATAAATAAAAGCAAACCACTTATACAAATAGACTACGACTCAGCAATAAAACTACTACTAATCATAAACACAGCAAACTGCAAGGGTCTCTAATATGTGTCATTAAGTGAAAAAAGCCAGAAGCAAAAGGCTAAATGTTATATGGTTCCATTTATACAACATACCCAAAGAAGGTAAAACTCTAAACAAAGAAAACGAATCAGTGGATGCCAAGGACTGAGATTGGGGGTTGATCTAACATTGTATTAATGTATTACAAATTAGTAACTTACAATGAGAAATACTTATCACATAATTTCTGTGGGTCAGAACTTGGGGCATGGCTTAGAGGAATATCTCTGGCTCAAGGTCTTTCACAAGTTGAAGTTAAGCAGTTCAGCTGTCTGGAGTTGGCAGTGCCATCTGAAGTTTGGACTAGGGAAGGATTTGCTTCCAAATTCACTTACATGATGGTTGGCAGGATTGTTTCTCCTTATGGTATCTGGACTAAAAAGCTTAGTTCCTTGCTGGCTGGGTAGTCATTGTCTCTCCCAGTACTCTGCCATAGGTATTTCTCCCGAAAGGCAGCTCACATCATGCAGCTAGCTGTTTTCAGACAGGTCACGTGATGGCATGAGAGAGAGAGAGAGAGAGAGCGCACCCCAGACACAAGTTACTATCTTTTTATAAGCTAATATTAGGGGTGACATCCCATCACCTTTGTTAAAATTCTGTTCTCTAGAAGAGAGTCACTAACTCCAGTTGATTCTCAACCGAAGGGGATTGAGTACCAGCAGTACCATCTCCTTGCCCAGCTCCTTCAACCCCATTGCTTCATATTTCTCTCACATTTGAAAGATATTCATCTCTCCAAGACTCCTAAAGTTCTATCTCAGTGCATTATTAGTTCAATGTCCATAATCTGATCATCCAAGTCAGGGACCAGCTTAGATTCTGCTTCCTTCCACTGCACAGAAGGGTGGGGAACTCTTTGGGGTGTTGAAATGGATCTGAATCTTGAGTGTGGTAGTGACTACACAGCTGTGTTTTTAAGAACTTGGACTACTGAATACTAAAAAGGATTGATTTTACTGTAATTTGTACTTTTATTTAAAAATGTAAAAAGCTAACAAACTCATGAATACAACACGTTAAACCATTACATTAAATGTTGGCCAAATGAATGGAATTATTGACTAATTATGAATAAAAATATATTGATAAAAATGTACACTAGAATGCAGCATACTTATTTCTAATTATGTCATTAAAAAGCTATATAACATATTGTATGCATATATAGTCTATAATTTGCTTATAGGAAAAGAAAAATTATTATTGAACAGAATACATAATTATATTAAGTTTTTTTTTTTTTTTGGTACTGAAGATTGAACCCAGGGGCATCCTACCTCCGAGCTACATCCCCAGCCCTATTTTTATTCTTTATTTTTGAAACAGGGTCTCACTAAGTTGCAGAGGGCCTCACTAAGTAGCTGAGGCTGGCCATGAACCCGGATCCTCCGGTCTCAGCCTCCCAAATACTGGGATTATAAGTGTGTACCATCACGCCTGTCTATATTAAGTCTTTAATAGAAAGAATCTTATTCTGACTAATACCTTTTTTTTCCTTCTTAATATTTGTTTTCATTCCTTGGAACAGACAATTCATCAATTTGAATATTAAAGAAGATGAACCTATAAATGTACTTTTAACTTTTTCTCATTTCTTTCATAAGAGAACTATTAGAACAATTTTCTTTAAATAAATTTTATAATTATGTGAAAATAAGTAATTTTCAATAAGCTGAATATGGACTGCAAAAAGAAATCTAGTTGTCCTGCTTGTTTTTCCCATTTCTGAAAAGTGGCAGAGGTAAGGCAGTAGGATCCTGTTACTGTACCCTGTTTACACAGCTGTACCTCATTGAAGAAAGGCTTGTGTTACACACAGTTTGTGATAGGAAGTAAATGCTTTTAAAACAACTAAAGAGACAGGTCTTTAACCTCCACCTTTGTGGATTCTTTATTCCACCATTAGCTTCTGTGCAGGTTATAAAGAAGTAGTTTCAATAGATATTATTACTCTCTAATTGAACTTCCTCTGGTTAGCTCATCCCTGTGAACTTAATTTTGTGGATTCATTAAGATGAATTTTTAAAATTAAATCCTGAAAGGTTCAAACAATAGACAGCATGTTGCTTCATAATGAGGTCTGTGAGTAATAGCTTCTTAAATGTTTGATACTGAGTATGTTTTAGAGAAAATGGTGTTTAGATTACAGCAAGCTCAATGTGTATCTTAAAAGCTCAGGAGATTCATCAAATTTATTGCCTCTTCAGCAAACACCAAACATCTGAAGATATAAAGTGCCATGAAAGTCTTTGTATATCTCTTATATGTAGCTAGATGTACTAATCAATAAGTCAGAGATTTAGGCTCTAAATTATTTCAAAGGTTATACCTCAGTAGTTTAGAGATCAATTTGGTAAATTAGTCCTCATTTGTGAGAGAACAATTTCTTAATTGCTTCAATAGAAATACAGCGCCATTCTCAGGAATGATGAAAACAATAACCAATTAGAATCTATGGTTACTTATCAGCTGGTAATTAACGGAAATACTTTCCCCACTTGAAAACATATGACTGTAATAGAAATGACATCTGATAAGGCTATCTATCCATAATCCTATCTTGATCTTCTCATCCTCACAGAATTAAGTCCTTCTTATATCTATGAGTTATCACTTGTTTAACCCAGACATTTTGCTTCACAAATTTAGTTTGGTAACTCCCTACACAGATTGTCCAGAGAGAATATGGCAACTGCAAAGACCAGTAGTAGCCTGGTATTTCCACTCTTAGCTCCAGTGTTCAATTCCTATGCATCTAAGCCTAAAAGACTTAATTTTTAATCTATACTGATAAGAATACCATGATCATATCACATGATTCATACTCCATCTCCTAAATCTGTAGCAAAAAACTAAACATAAGTTATTTTAACTAAGAGCACACACACACACACACAAACACACACACACACACACACACATATTTTTTTAATAGTATATAATGTGGCAGCTTGGTTTGTGATTCTTTTAGAAAATAAAAAGTATCTACAGAAGGAAATAATATGGGCAGAATAGAAATGACTCATTGTATTCTGTTCCATTTACTTAAAAGGTCATTAGAGAGTCATATTTGTTGCAGAAAAACAAACCACTCTCTTTTTGGGTGTGTCTGAGTCACAGGAAGTATAAGGGCAATCTGGGAAATGCTTAGTGAAAATCTAAAAAAATTCATTTCTTTGAGAACAAAGAGCAAATATATGGGAAGATTTTACAAATGGTATAGTATGGTGAATCATGGGAAGAACCATATGTAACTGTTAGGTAATAAATTTTTGAAGGTAAAAATGAAGCCTTAAATCTTAGGACCAAATAATATAACACTTTGCTTTTTATTCCAACAGTTTATAAGACTTCTCAAAAACCCATCAGGAAATAATATTATGTAATATTTCATTCCAAAATTTATGTACCAATTTCTCCCATCAGAGAATTCTTCTTTAATTAGAAATGTTATCACATACTGAAAATCACCTCTATTCACTGACCACATTACCAATTAGCTTTTATGACTTGTCAGATTGTATTAGGTTAGCAAAGTATAAATTTTGGAATTTGTTTCCATTTGCTGAAGGCATTTAATTATGTCATATGCACTATACATATCTATTGGCTATGTTTCAATTTTTTATTGATTTATAATTTGTATACTCCCTGGTTCTAAAAATGATTTGAAGTGCCTTACTTCAATTGTAACTCAATTGGCTAGCTGTCTTAGAAAGGTTCCAGATTTGTCATCCTCGCTCAGCACAGCAGCATGCATAACTGAAAATGGAATTTGCTTTGCTCTTATCCTCATGGCTCATTTCAAATTACGTGCTTTGCAGAGGTTAGTATTATGTGGGCTGGACATCAAACACCACAGTTCTGAAGACTATAACTTATCCACAGCACTGAGACAATCTGTCTTCCAGAAATATACTTCCTGGGTAAGTTGTACGAAATTGAATAAATGTGATACCACAATTTATTTTTTAAGTCTCCACTGTTTCTATTTCCTCCTAGCAAACTAATAGAAGGTGTTTACCAAAATGCTCATTTGTCCTCTGTAAAGCCAAACACTAAAATGTTTCTCGTCAGTAAGACCAGACACACATATGAAGCAAATGGTCTTTTCCAATAGTAGTCTTTTGTTTGTCCTCAAAACTTGCCTCGAGGTTTACAGCAATATGAGAAAGTGGCTGGCTTTTAACATATGCTCTCAACTAGAAGAGTGATGTATAGACAATGTATCTCAATTCAAACGTGCAAACAGAGTAAAATTTACTTGGAACCCTTCTTTTTTTTTTTTTTTTTTTAGTAGTAGTACTGGGGATTGAAGCCAGGGGCATTCTACCTCTGAGCTACACCCCAGCCCTATTTTTTTTTAGACAGAGTCTCCCTAGGTTGATAAGAGTCTCACTACTTGCTGAGGCTGTCCTCAAACCTGTGATCCTCCTATCTCAGCGTCCCAAGTACTGAGATTATAGGCATGCACCACATGCCTGACTGTATCCCCTGCCTTTTAAATTGTTTTAGTTGACAAATGGTAATTGTATATATTCATAGAGTACAATGCGATATTTTGATACATATATACATTGTGAAATTATCAAATAAGGGTAATTAACATATTCATTACCACAAAGATTTATCATTTCTTTGTGCTGAGAATGTTTAAATTCCCCTCGTGTATTTTGAAATGTACAACATATTATTGTTAACTATAGTCATCTTGCTGTGCCATAGAACACCAGAATTGTTCCTTCTATCTAATTATAACCTAGTACCAGTTGAAAAACATTGTCCCTTTCTCCCACTATACTCTCACACCTCCATCCCCACTTCTGATAACTGCCATTCAACTCTATTTCTAAAAGTTCAACTTTTTATTTTTTACATGTGAGAGCACACAGTATTTATCTCTCTGTACCTGCCTTATTCCACTTAACATAATATCCTACAGGTTCAGCCATGTTGTTAGAAATGGCGGAATTTCCTTCTTTTAATGCTGCATAGTATTCTATTGTATACCAGTTTTTTTTTTTTTTTTTTTGCGGTACCGGGGATTGAACCCAGGGGCGTTTTACCTCCGAGCTACACCCTTGGCCCTATTTTTTATACTTTATTTTGAAACCGGGTCTCACGAAGTTGCAGAGGGCCTCACTAAGTAGCTGAGGCTGGCAGCGAACCCGAATCCTCTGGTCTCCCCTTCCCAAGTACTGGGATTACAAGTGTGTGCCACCACACCCAGCCACAGTTTTTAATTCATGCATCTCTTCATAAACATTTAGGTTGTTTCCAGATATTAGATATTGTGAATAATGTCAATAAAGGTAGGAGTGCAGACATCTCTTCAGTATACAGATTTAAATTCCTTTTGATATATATCCTGTAGTATGATTGCTGTATCATAGGGTGATTATATTTTTAGTTTTTTGAGGAATCTCCATTCTGTTTTCCAAAATGGCTATATTAATATACAATACCACCAATAGTATATAAATATTCTCTTTTTTTCTACATCCTTGCCAACACTTCTTATGTTTTATCTTTTTGCTAATAGTCAATGTAACAGGCATTAGGTAATAACTTATTGTGTTTTTAATTTGCATTTTTCTGATAATTAGAGATATTGGGTACTTTTTATGTATCTGTTGGCCATTTGTATTTCTTCTTTTGAGAAATGTCTATTCATGTCATTTGTCCATTTTTATAGGGTTCTTTGTTTTCATTTTTGTGAAAGATTCCTGTATTTATTTTTATACTTTCATTGGTGCATTATAGTCTCACATCATAATGTAATTCATACTGGTAATGACATATAGGCACACAGCAGTTGGTGAATTTTCCCCTGGCTCCCTCCCCACTATCCACCTTTTCCATTCAAGATATTGGGTTCTTTGCTTTCTTACTATTCAATAATTAAGTTCCTTGTATATTTTAGATATTAGCACCATATTTAATGTATATTTTGCAAACATCTTCCAATATTTGAGTTGTCTTTTTCACTCTACTGTTTTCTTTACTGTGCAGAAGATTTTTATTTTTGATGAAATCTGATTTGTTTATCTTTGCTTTTGTTGCCAGTGCTTTTGGGATCTTATCCAGAAAATTTCTGCCACACCAATGTCATGTAACTTTTCCACTATATTTTCTTCTACTAGTTTTATAGTTTCAAGTATTACATTTAAGTCTTTGACCCATTTTAAGGTCCATTTTCATTTTTCTGTGACAACATTGATCTTATATTTATAAACACTAAAGATTCCACCAAAAAACATTATAACTAATAAAATTCAGTAATATTGCAGTATCCAAAATCAACTTATTAAAATCATAGCATTTCTATATGCTTACAATGATTTGTCTGAAAAAAATAAAAAAACAATTCTATTTAAAATAGCATCAAGCAGGCCGGGCGTGGTGGCGCACGCTTGTAATCCCAGTACTTTGGGAGGCAGAGACTGGAGGATCCGGGTTCGCGGCCAGCCTCAGCTCTCTCTCTCTCTCTCTCCCTGTCTCTCTCTCTCTCTCTCTCTCTCTCTCTCTCTCTGTCTCTCTCTCTCCTTAGTGAGGCCCTCCACAACTTCGTGAGAACCGGTTTCAAAATAAAAGTATAAAAAATAGGGCCAGGGGCGTAGCGCGGAGGTAGAACGCCCCTGCGTTCAATCCCTGGTACCGGAAAAAAAAATTGCATCAAGCAGCCGGGCGTGGTGGCGCATGCTTGTAATCCTAGTACTCTGGGAGGCAGAGACTGGAGGATCCGGGTTCACGGCCAGCCTCAGCTCTCTCTCTCTCGCTTTCTCTCTCTCTCTCTCTCCCTGTCTCTCTTTCTCTCTCTCTACTTAATGAGGCCCTCCGCAACTTCGTGAGACCCGGTTTCAAAATAAAAAGTATAAAAAAATAGGGCCGGGGGTGTAGCGCGGAGGTAGAACGCCCCTGGGTTCAATCCCTGGTACTGCAAAAAAAAAAAAAAAATAGCATCATAAACAAACAACCTACATTACAAGTAAATTTAATGAAGGAAGTGAAAGATCTATATACTGAAAGCTATAAAGCATTGATGAAAGAAATCGATGAATACACAAATAAGTGAAAAGATATCCATGTTCATGGATTAGAAGAATTAATATTGTTACTATTTTCCTACTCACCAAAACGATCTATAGAGTAAATATAATCCTTATCAAAATTTCAATTCCTTTCATATAAATAGAAAAAATCCTAAAATTCATATGGAACCACAAAATACACTAAATAGGCAAAGCAATCTTGATCAGAAAGAGCAAAACTGAAGGCATCACACTAATGAATTTCAAAATACATTATAAACCTATATTAATCAAAATAGCAAGGTATTAGCATGAAAACTGATATGTTGATTAAGAGAATAGGACAGAGAACCCAGAAATAGATACACACATATGTGACCATTATTAAAGGACAGTCTCCTTTGCATTTTTTTTTTTTTTTTGCGGTACCGGGGATTGAACGCAGGGACATTCTACCTCCGCACTACGCCCCCGGCCCTATTTTTTATACTTTATTTTGAAGCCGGGTCTCACGAAGTTGCGGAGGGCCTCACTAAGGAGAGAGAGAGAGAGAGAGAGAGAGAGAGAGAGAGACAGGGAGAGAGAGAGTGAGAGAGCTGAGGCTGGCCACGAACCCGGATCCTCCGGTCTCCGCCTCCCAAAGTACTGGGATTACAAGCATGCGCCACCAAGCCCGGCTTCCTTTGCATTTTTTGAAAATCATATAAGATCAATTAGTATAATTCTTGCTAATGGTTTGGACATGGCTTCAGTGTATACTTATAATTTCTTATGATGGAAGCCTGGTCCCCAGGGTAGTGGTATTATTGTGGGGTGGGGTGGAACCTCTAAGAGTTAGGGCTTTGTGGGAAGTCTTTAGTCAGTTGGGAGTGTGCCCTGGAAGGGATTATGGAATCCTATTTGCTCTAGTTGGCATCTTGTTTGAAGATGTGATTGCTCACTGTATCATGCCCTCCTGACATTGTAATCCACCAGAAAGTGACACAACCACAGGGTGCCCTTGCAAAAGACAGCACTATGCTTTTGGACTTTCAATCTCCAAAACTGTGAGCTAAATAAACCTCTTTTTTTAATGTTAGCTTTTATCAGATATTTCTTCATAGTGCCAAAATGGATAAATATATTGCTCATCAACTTTGACTCTAAAATATCCTCATACAAAGAAATGGCAAGATAAGAACTGCCAGAGATAGCCTCTGGCTCTAAGGTCCTTGCGTCTCACTGGACAACTCTGAGCTACTTGATTATGTCCTTTTTTATGATTACCCCCTTTCAGTTCTTCTTGGCTATCAAAATACCATACTAAAATATATGTTGAACAGTGACCTAGAAAGTCAGAATCATTGATGTGCAAAATTATTGTTGATTTATACTTAATGTTATATGTAAAATCAATAAACTATTTGTTATCTATAAATTTAGATTATTGAAAATGTGTTTGGTTCTATATAGATTTTGAGGTAGTTGGTATTATTTATTGACTACTTTTTATGTGACTGATAATTTCCTAAGACTTCATTATATATTGACTAATTTGATGTTCATAACAACTTTAATGTCCAATAACTTTTGGAATTCACATTTTAAAATGATAGAATTGAGTCTGTATTTCAGTAACACAACTAGGAAATGGAGGAGGAGATTTGAACTCATGCAATCTGGCTTCAGGGCTCGTCATCTTATTTCCGTATTCTAAATCGTCTTCATTATGTCCCTACACAGTATAGCTTTTCACTTTCGCTATCTCCTTTGATCCTGATAAATAAGCTCATGGTTCTCTGGGTCAAATATTATTGTTATCAAGAAACTGAAGATTAGTGAGGTTAATTACACAGCCAGTAAGTGGAAATGCCAAGTACTTGAAACCAGATGCATTATAGCTGATAGAAAAATATACTAGTATGAGTGCTACTCCAAACACAGGCAAAATAAAGTTAAAAACCTGTAATGGTACTAATACATTTGCTATAATGGGTTTGAAAAGAAATCTACCCCTAAGCCCATCATACTATAGACCTATGTTACAACTTGTATTCATTTCCTGGGGGTGCTGTATACTACAAACTGGGTGGCTTAGAAAATAAAATTTATTGCCCACAGTTCTAGAGGCCAAAAGTCAAGTCTTCTCTGCTAGGTTCTGGTACTTCTTGGGCTTAAGATAGCATGACTTCAATCTTCACATGGTGTTCTTCCTATTTCCTGGTCCAAATTTTCCCCTTTTAAATATATACACCAATCATGTTGAAGGAGGGGCCCATCCTATGTAAGATGTAAGTAACCTTACATCTCAGCTAATTACATCTCTAACAAACCTGTTTCCAGACAAGGTAACATTCTGGGATATTAGGGGCTACAATTTCAACGTGCACATTGAGGGAGGAGGGCACAATATGATCCACCACACAGCTCTGAACAATATACATGGGAAAGACAGAAACATGCACTTTTCATCTCTTATAACGTGTCCTGGAACCATGAATGATTAAGCACAGAATAAAATACTGTCTATCTCACAGCTGCATGGCTCAAGACTGGCCTAAGTTTCCAGAGTAGGGAATGGAGGGAAGAACAGGGCCTGGGATGGAGGAGAAAGATGCTGTCTACCCTCCCTTCTTAAGTGATGGCTACATTAGTAGTCTTTAGTTATCTTGTACATATAGGCTAAATGTACAGCTTATTAAGGTCATCTCAGAAATCATTACTCTCTCATGATTTACATTTTTCTCTCTTTCTTAAAAGATAACACCAATCTCCAATAGTTGCATTTTGGGGGAGAAAACTTACAAGAAATGATGTAATTGTATTTGAAGTTATTCCAGGGAAATCAGTGCACTTAGTGACTTAGTTGCCTGAGGGATTATCAAAGGAAAAATGTGTCAGAGCATCATGTATTTCAGAAATAGAAGGAATCTTAGAGATGAATACATATTCATATCATCTATTTGTAAGACTGCAGAAATGAATCTCAGGAAATCCCACCACACCGCACTGTAATGAAAGTTGCTGGGTTGGAGCTTGAGTCCAGACACCCGGCCCCGTTTTGTTGTAATCTCCATCCTAGTTTCCCTTGTGTGATTCGCTCTATGAAGTCAAAGCATCCAAAGTGACAGATCAGCACAAAGCTAAGTGAAACATGGTTCACCCCTATCTGATTGCCAGAAAAAAAATCCCTTTAGGGTCTCATGCTACTTTGTCAGGAACACAGAAAAGTGTGCCGAGTAGGGAAATAAGCACTGGGAATGTATTGCAAGATGCTAGATGTGTGGAGAGGGAGCTGGAGGAGTTTGCACAATGGAAGATGACAGATGGGGGTTGTAAGTCACCCTGGATCCAAGGTCAGCACTTCTGGGGCCCTTCAAAGATAGGAGGAAAGGTTTAAAGCTCTGTGATCATTGATGGTCTGTAATAGTTCTATCAAATTATGAAAATCAAAGAGAAAACTTCAGGTCTCTTCATTTGCTTTGAGTCCTTGGTGTGATTCTCTTCCTCAACACAGTTACAGAGGCCTATAATTTGCCAGTTACCAACGTAACAATATATTTTAAAACAAGTAATAAATGAGTCATGTCTTTGAAAAGAAAATTGATATGCAAAATGAAGAGCAAAAATGAGCTCAGTCTGTATTTCTTCCATATTCTCTTGAAAATTAGAGTGGCAGGCCTATCGTGTGAAGGCATTAAAGATAAGAATTCAATTTTCTAGAAATTCTAACTACACTATTTGCATTTAAAGCCAATTTTAAGCTTAATATTACCCACCCAGAAAGAGCTGCAATTTATAGAATGCTATTTAAAGTGAGTTCCATATTATTTACCACATACTGCAACATATGGTTTTGCACACTTCAGTCTTTGATTATGCATCTTAATATAATGCCTTAAGGCAAATAATAAAATCGGTTTAGACCCATAGAAATTATATAATGTATAATAATGTCAAGATTAACATTTTATTTTTTCTAACTTTAAAGATAGAACACCTGAACGCTCCAATTTTATACTCAAAACATAGTTATAGAAGTGCTTGAAAAATAAAAGGATGGGATTTGTCAAAGGAACATAGGAACCAACTGAAAGGACCTCCCAATGGAAAATCTGGAAGAATTTGAACAACAAAATATATAACAGTATGGAGTTGTAGTCCTAAGTATGAAATAAATATCTTTGAAGCCAGCTCTTATTGCTATGAATGGTTGAACAAATAAATAACCATCAAATAGCAGAGAAAATTGCCTTTCAAGTAATATCTGTAAATATTGTGCCTTCCAGGAAATAGAGCTTAACCAGCTTTCCCCTCCCCTTTGAGTGTGAGCTGAGTATGAAAATGGAACAAGTTTAGAGTGAATAAAATTGGCAAATACAATTTTAGATTAAAGTTAACAGTAGCAGTGGTAAGTCTTGTTGATAGCATGTGCTCTTGGTAAAATACGATGGCCCTTTACCCCTATGGTCTTATCTCCTAAACCCATAACCCCAATTTACCCATAAGAGAAGACCTGTCAAATCCAAATTTAGGAACATTTTACAAAATACTTAACTAGTACTCCTCAAAACTCCACAGTCACAAAACATCAGGAGCTTCTCAGAAATTGTCATGGATCAGAGGAAGCTTAAAGATACCAAGATGAAATGAATGTTGCATCCTGGATGGGATTCTAAAGCAGAAAAAGGACATTGGAAGGGAATAAGGAAAAGAAAAACAAGCCTAGTAAAACATAAATTAGGTGTGGAGTTTGTTAATACTAATGTACTAATGTGGATTTCTTAGTTGTAACAAATAGAGCAGGGTAAAATGTATACAGTAGCAGAAATTAGGTGAAGGATATAGACAATGCTACCTTTGTAACTCTTCTGATATAAATATATCTATAAAACTATTATACAATAAATAGCATTCTAAAGGCACAACTACATGTTCATATGTATATTTCTATACTCAAGAGCCACTGTAGATTATAAATCTACTCTAAAGAAACTAGAATGAGCCATCAACAACAGACATTGATTCCCAGAACCCCTAGGATATTGTAAAAAATAATGTATCAGTCAATGCTATTTTTATTTGGCCATAATTCTAAAGAAATCCTTCATCTTTCCATCCTCAATCCCTCAATTCAACACCCACTGCTACCTCTCCAGAGCATCATTCTGATCAAACTAAACCCTTCTATAGTTTTGAGAAAGAATATAATAGACATTTTATCACATGTAGGTCTGGGCAAAACCAGGTCCCACCTCTCTCTCCAGTTACATCTTTCACACACCGCATTGTCATCCCATCTCTGAATTGAAAATGGATTTTTGATTTCCTCTATCTACCATGGCATAATGGTTTGACACTTCATCACAAGTTACCACTGCCTGGAAAGTATCTTCCCTTTACCACTGATTGGTATGTCCTTTGAGATTTAGTTCATTAATTTCCTCTCAAAGAGGTGCCTTCCTAATTTTGTCTAGGTCTCTTTCTTGTTGTTACTTTTGTTTGTTTGTTAGTCTTTGTTTTGTTTTTGTCCCTAAAAGCCCTGTATATAATCTACTATTGTACTTAACATATTTCATTTTTTTATGCTAGTCTATAAACATTAAGATAAATGATTCTAAATATATTTTTACTGTATATAAGAAGTACCTGATACAGAGTCGGTGCTTCATAAATGTATGGTGCATAAATGAATGAAATCAAAAGCTTTGTAGTTGTCAAAATAAATGTGGCAATGGAATTATTTTTAATTAACTAGGGTAGGACAATATGAATCAGATAAAGACACAATGTATGAAGCAATTTGTTACTCATTTAAATTTTTTATCTAATATACTTTCCCCAAATTGGAAATTAGGGAATATAATTTATTGACTTTTTGCAATAGAATGTATTTTAACATATTTGTTACTTATATGAAGTGAGTATTAAAGGGGAAATAATAAACTACCAAGAGCTGAGAATTTCTCTCAAAAGTATAGTAAGTTAGTGATAAATGCACTTAATTTAAATGACTAGGTTGAGTATTTTTTAAGTATTGTATCTCAATCATTAAAATTGCATTGTTCTCTAGGTTGGTATTGAAATTAATTTTATAAGAATTAATAAAATGTTTGTAACAAATTAGCAATCTAAAGATGGGTAAACTTTACCCACAATCAGAGAAAAGAAATATATTTATAACATCAAATTACAAAAACCTTCATTAAAACCTTTAGCACTATAAGTTAGAAAATATGTAAAGGTATCCTCATTTTATTTTTGAAGATAATAATTTTAGAAAATCTGCACTATAAGCCAGCTGTGGTGGCACACACCAGTAATCCCAGTACTTGTGTGGCTGAGACAGGAAGATAGCAGATTTGATGACAGCCTCAGCAACTTAGTGAGACCCTGTTTCAAAATAATAATAAAAAAATAAAATAGAGCTGGACGTGGTGGCGCACACTTGTAATTCCAGTACTTGGGAGGCTGAGACAGGAGGATCACAGGTTTGTGGCCAGCCTCAGCTGCTTAATAAGGCCCTCGGCAACTTAGTGAGACCCTGTTTCAAAATAAAGAATAAAAAATAGGGCTGGGGGTGTAGCCCGGAGGTAAAATGCCCCTGGGTTCAAGCCCTGGTACCACCAAAAAATAAAGAAATAAAATAATAAAATAAAATAAAATAAAATAGGTCTGGAGGTGTAGCTAAGAGATTGAATGTCCCTGGTTCAATCCCCAGTGGAAACAAACAAAGCAACAAATGACTTCATTATATTAAGAAATTAGTAAAGAGCAATTGACTAGAAATAAAGAAACCTGAATCCCAGGGCTAGCTCAGTTGTTAACATGCTTTGCCACTCTGAACCAATTAATTGGTTGAGTCTTAGTGATTTTGTACATGAAATGGGGCTTTTAATATTTGTGCTGACTTCTCATATAGTTATTTTGAATAGCACCTTAAATCGTGAATGTGGAAATTCTCTGAAATATATCAAGTATGTTTCTCATGTATAATATTGTTTTTATATTACATGTAAGACTACAGGAGAACCTCAGTGAAACCTCAGATCTTTTTATTACATCATTCTCTCTGCCAAACTACATAAGCAATGGCTATTTTTCAATTGCCAGGGTAGGAGTTATATAAAGACAAATGTGAACAAATAAAGATATAATAAATGAACAACTTTGATGTGATACATGAATGCACTGGGGACAAAATTCTCATAACTCTTTGTCACCAAAGGAAAGCATGCCTGGAGCCCCCGTGAAGTAAAGAAACAAAACTTCCCTCAGAACCCTTCCCCAGCACTCCCCCAACCAGCATTCGAAGGCAGTAAATAAATGAGGATGTTGCTAATTTGAATCATTGCGAGTGTCGGAGCCTCAAATCAAACGTGCCTCAGAAAAATGGAATTATTCTGTAGCTTGTCATTTTGAAAGTTGGTAAAAGTGAAATTATTCTCTGATGTTCTGTGCCTGTCTTTACAGAAATCAGGTAGTCATTCGCAGTTTTTCAGGGAAGGGTAAAGAAGAAGCAAAGAGAGGAGCTGTGCATTTTGAAGCAGTATTGACTTATTGTCATTTTTTAAAAATTGTACAACTGAGTAAAGCAATATTCTCCTTCCTTTACATGCCACTGTTCTTGTCTGGAGACACACACTAGTTTTTTTTTCCCCATATACTCTTGACTGGGGACTGGACATGGCACCGAAGTTTGGGAATACAGAAGTAAGGCATGATCTTGTGTTCTCAAAGTGACTCTCCTTTGGAGGAGGGAGTCAGGCAATAAACAGCTATGGCTACAAATGATTCTGTTACTGAAAACCAGGTCCAGGGAAGCTTCACAGATGACATTAGGATGGAGCCAAATCTGCAAGAATAGGGAATTTTTGCCATGGATAAGGTTGTAAATGAAATGATATAAACATAGTGGATAGCAAGTAAAATGTGTGCTATGTGTATTAGCTCCCTGAGGGCCACTGAAACAAAGTACCAGAAACTGGGTGGCTTAGAAGAGAAATGTATTGTCTTACAGTTCTGGAGGTTGGAAGTCTGAAATCAAGCTATCAGCAGGGCTAGTTCTTTCTGAGGACTGCGAGGGAGAATCAGTTCTGTGCCTCTCACTGAGATTCCGGCGGATTGCAGGCAGTACTTGGCATTCCTTGCTCCTGGATGTGTCACTGGGATCTCCAGCTTTATGTTTATGGGGTGTTCTCACCGTGTGCATGTCCATCTCCATGTCCATATTTTCTCTCTCTCCTTTTTTTTTTTTTTTTTGGTAAGGATACCAGTAATACTGGAATAGGGCCCACACTGATTAGCTCATTTAATTTTGATTACCTCTAAAAAGATGGTGTGATTATGGCAAGAATCTAGTCTTTGTGAGAAGGTGGGATGTGTGAAGGGGAATGGATAAGAGCATAGAAATGGGTCCAGAAAGACAGGTGTAGGTTCCTTAAAGATAATGAATAAATAGAAACACAAACATTTATTCCAAATGTGAAATTTAAATAGGTATGTTTTATGGATAGAGACCAATACTTTCTGTGATCAAAGAATTTATTTGCTATTGCCAAGAAGACTTAAAGAATGTGAGACTTACTACTTGAGTCTTCAATCTTTAGTGTCTCAATTCTGAAGAAGGAAAAATATTTTAAAAATGCCTTTTTCTCTAAAATAATATTACAAAAATAATTCAGAATCCTAGAAGTGCAGATATTAGACAAGTTGATTAAACTACCTAGAACACTAAAAATAAAGTAGAGGATGAATCCTGGAATTCAAAATACTTTTTTCATTTCTTTCCAAATAATTATGTACTTGAATTTCAACCATTTTCCTTAGCATAGAAAACCATTCTCTCTCAAACCCTGCTTTTTTCTCCTGGTTTGTTATCTCCTCCTGCCTTTGCTTCTTCCTACCTCCGGCAACCTAATGTGCTTAATTTCCAGCCTGCATCCTCTGTTAATCTGCCTTGAAATCCCAATGTGTGAACGACTCCACCATCCACCATCTTCATTCCCACATCCTGTGTGCCAGGGTCTGGGGGCTCCTCCAGCACCACATGGAAAAATGGTGGCTGCCACCTATGGCTTCCAGAGGCTTCCAGACACAGCTGTACTCCCAGAACTGCTCACCAAGCCGAAAATGTGAGACTGCTCTATTTTCTCCTTTCTGCTTTGGAGAAGCCTTTCTAGAATTTCATAATCTCTTTAACATCTCTTCTCCACTGCTGCCTCAGGAACACTTTAAAACTTCACAGAGAAAGGTGAGTTTCTCCAGTTTTCGCTCGCTCTACTTCCTGTACACCTGGCTTCAATTAAGACATGAATTCACAGGTGAACATGCTTTCTTACCTCGAGTTTTAGAGAAAATGTTCTCCTCTCTTCAGGAAGTCTAATCCATAGGTTGGTGACATTACTCTTATCTAATTTCTTCTCTTGGACTTTGTCCAAACAGCTACCCTTGACATTTCTCTCTCTTCTTCTCAACTGTCTCTGAACAAGCCATAACTACACTCATGTCTCTCACATTTCAAAACAAATAAACAGAATCTCCTCCCTCATCCATTGTTCTATTCCAGGGATCTCTCTGGCTGTCTCCTTTCTTGTTCTCAGGAGAAGACAGAAGTGAGTAATCTCTCCACCCATCTGTCCCCTCCTTAAACTGATAGAGGTCTGGATTTCAGGCCTGCAAAGCCAGTGTCACTTTTTGGTGTCAGTTCCTGTCTTATGTAGATATTCACTAGAAGTCTTTCATGTGCTCCCTAAAAGTCTCTCCTTTGTCTCTGATGACAATAAATACTGGATCTTTTCCACCTCTGACTGTCCTGTTTCAGCCTAATTTGCTACCACTCTTATTTCTGACTGCTCATGGAGTTAGTTTCATATTTGGCTGTTCTCTTCTCACTGTGGATATCTCCATTAATTCAAATGCTATTGTATCAACATGCTCAACCCAGGCACTTTCGAGTTCCTTGATATTTGGTCCCAGACAACCATTTTTAACTGATTGACCAATGGCTTCCTTAGGATATATCTCCACACAATATTCCTCAAGTTGACCTCTATTAGCTGTTCTTCCTCCTGTTTACCATGTTGGTGAACACCATTCAACACAAGAACCAGAAATCTGGGTATCTTTTGATACTTCTCTGTCCCCCACCACTCCTATGTTTAAATAGCTACTTCTGTGATTAGATATGTATGACTTTTCACTGGGCTATTGAAATAGGCTCCAAAAAGATTTTTAATTTTTTATTTCTTACATTACAAGATAAATGTTAGCTGTTCCTTCATGCCCAACCTCCTAAGAATGATATTCAAAGGCTCTTGTCCTGGTTTAACTATTGTCTAAAATTGTTTATTCTTTTTTTATCCAATTGTTTATTCTTTATTTGGCCATGGTGAATTATTTACCCTAATAGATGAAAGTGACATAGTATTTCTTTAGAAAAATGTACACTCTCCCAAGCACACAAGCTTATATTTTTTGTAGTGGGATCAGGATTCATAGACTCCCTGAGATCTGTCCAGAGTTCAATCCTGTCCATCTCTTGCCACCCTATCTCCAACACTTTCAATGATGCCACCTTCAATGATGCCCCTATATGCCAGGTTGTTTCTTGCTTCATGATGATACCTCAGACAACTCCTGCGTGTTCCATTTGTAAACAATTAAATTGATTCATCTTCTGTCTTTTAGCCCAGGATCACCTCTGGACTTATCCACATCCTTTCCTCACCCATATAGGTATGGGTTATTTCCCAGATTTATGGCCCTATTATATATTACTTCTCTCATAAGATAATAAAATAACCTAGGGTAAACAGTATAATTTAAGGCTAAAGAGCTTTGGAGTTCAAATGACCTGGGTGTAATGCATGATGGCCATAGAGAGATTTGGTAAACATCATAATATCCTCTGATCCAGGTACCAAGAGCCACTCTGAGTTTGAGAAAGGAGAAATTTCTTCAGTCTAATGAGTATAGTTAGTTAAGAATTTATTATAGAAGTGGCATTGGTTTTAAAGGCTATAGAGGATTTGAGAGTTCCAAGACTGGAGGTAGAAAAGAAGATAAATGGACTGGGGACATAGCTCAATAGCAGAGCCTTTGTTTAGCATGTGGGAGAGCCAGGGTTCACCCTGACTTCAAAACAACAACAAAAGATTAATAATAATTCTCATACCCGAACCACATTTACTAAACTGCTTTCAATTGTGAAAATTAGGATGTTGATTGTATAATTAGATTCTTTTTGTAACATTGCATTAATTATAAAAATTATCACTCATGTGATTCATGTAACTTACTCCCAAACCTATAATTTTGTTTCTTATTAAAAATGTGATTATTTTAATACATGGTGGGCTTATTTTTCTAAATATCATTTAATCATTATAGTTACTGATTTGTAAGTTTTAGGATATTGCTTCATAAAAGAGTTTTTAGGAAATCTAATCCTATGGAAAATTCATCAAGAAAGTATTCTGGCTAGGGGTGTGACTTAGCGATAGAGCTCTTACCTAGCAGGTGAGAGGCGTTTAGTTATATCCCCAGTACAGTACCTCAGGGAAGAAAAAAAAAAACAGAAAGAAAGAAAGAAAGCATTCTATGGGATCATACGGTTATGGTTCACATTAGCATGGTAGAGACTTTAAAGTCTTTTTAGAGAAACTTATCTTTTTTAACTCACCATTTTATTACTTAGCCATAGTATTACCTTTTCTATAGTAGCTATTATTATTTCAAGGAAATGTTTCTCCACATTTTGGAAAATTATAATGAAATTAAATATTAATGTACCATGCACTATCTTTACAAATAGAACCATCTATTAAGCATCCAAAATAAGTTGCCATACACTTTTTCTCTCAAAGAGTATTTTCCAAAATACCCCTTTATCATAGGCCACATAAATTTTGTAAATATTTGTTACTAACCTATTGTGAGATAAATGTTCTAATACATTTGAGAAAATCAAATCATAGGATGACAGATCTTTTGGGAACCCAAGGATGACTAGATTTCAAATGGTTCTCTACTTCACCATTAATTTGGGGAAACCAAGTCCTGGAGAAGTTAAGAACTTTGTGAATATCAAAATAAGAGTCTTAGCTGAATCAGGGCATTGAAGTTGATCTCTAGAATAAAAACCCTGTCTTCTTTTGTTGCTCACTAATCTAATGCATTTCTTAGTAATCCATTGATGAATAATAAAACTGACCCTGCTTGTGACGATAGTTGATATTTGACATAATTTAAGTTTAAAAACATAAACTAGAAGAATTTATATGAATGTCCATTTTTCAATCATTACTAAATGTCCTTGAAATCAAAGTTTGCCATATCAAGAACAAAAGCTTTAATGTCATTTGGAAATAAAGTTGTAAGATTCAAAAGAAATGTTTTAAAAATATCTGGTCTTTTAGAAATATGGACTCTATAAAATAAAAAATGTAGGGTGGGTATAAGAGCCCTTTTATTCTTATTTGGTTGTTTAGTTTTTCATTTAATAAAATGTTTCTTCCCAACATGAAACCACTCTTGGGGAGCAAAGTCATTAGGAGAACACAGCAGATCGTGCTTATTAGTCGATTCTAAGAAGTTCTTTGGTTTAGGCAAACGCTGTTTTTCCAAAGCAGAGATAGTTCTGTCTGTTAGGAAATCTGAACCTTTAAAATTTATTTCCACTGTGGCACCACATTATACTTCCTACCTTAATAACTTTGAAAAATTAGGAGATATGATGCATTTAATCAACCATATAAAAACAAATTTAAAATGAAAAGTGTATTCCATATTTTCTTTATATGAGGTTAAATTCTTTTTATTATAATCTCATTTTATTATTGAAAATACCAGATAATAATACAGAATTGGTGAGTTGTCAAGGTACAAAAGTACATGCTTCTACAATCTTTTACTTCAATAAGGTCAGTATTTGTGTGCATATAAGAAACCTCCTTATGTCCAGGAAATACATCTAACCTTTCAAGATTAGCCAAATTATACACAATGCATGATATTTTAACTAAACAACATTAAATGAAAAATAGAAGTCCAGTGGACTTAGCTCCTACATGCCTGCAACTTTATCACCATGTGAAAAATTAATGTTGCAAAGTCAAATATGGTAATAAAATATGTAGAATAAGGTATATTTGCTGAAGAAATATACTTTCAGAATATTGAATCATTTAAAACTATGTTAAAAATCATATATGTATTTTTTTTTACTTTTATCTTAAAGATATTCTACTCTCCTCTGGCCCTCTTCATACCGCCTTCAGTATATGCTGTTCATCTTCAGTTCAATCTCCTCTACCAATTTTGGATTCACACAGAGGTAAATCTTTTTTTTCCTTAAGTTTTATACCTAAATAGCCTGAAGCAATGTCCTGGAAATCCACTAGCAGCTGATTTATTGTGTAAGAAAAATCTTTGTCTGCCTTCTTTAAGGAGAAACATCTGTTCATTTTTATTCCTTTTTTCTGAATATATATTGCAAAGTTTATAAGAAACAATGAGGCCAGTTGGTCTCAATTAAATAAAACCATTTTTGAACTATTAAGTACCAAAACATTTTAATACTATATTCAATACAATATCTTCCTTCATTACAAGTTATTAAATATTACTGACCAAGAGATTTTGAAATTAATTTTAATTTAGAGATAAATATATATGTGTACATATGTATATATATGTACTGAGATATTGAGATGTATATATATATATATATTAATGTGTATATATAATCAGTAGAAACTTCTTGAAAGAAGTTTAACATAAAAATTAAGAAAATATTTTTATTGGAAATCTTGCTTTAATTATTGAGTTTAGGTTTCATTTCAGGTGTCCAATACATTGTTAGGTTTTCAGGGTTTTTTTCCTCAGAAAACTGAACAAATAGAATTTTTTGGTTCTTATGGGGCATTTCAAATTGTCAGACCTGAATGTTTGCAGATAGATCATACGCAAGTGTTTATGAACTATTGTACTGATCTTGTTGTTAAATATCAAAAATCACAGACCCAGAAAAAAAATCCTACCCCACGTGAGAACCTTTTCTAGCATTTGGTATTTATTAGAAGTCTTTTGAAGTTACCATAGGGATCACATTGACAGGTGTCTCAAGTGGTCGAGCAGTATCACAAATCACAGCTGCATGAGACAACAAATCTTGACACGACAAAGAGCATTATTTCATTAATCTGCAGTATTTCATGCTACTGATTTGCTTGGAATAAAGAGACTGGACAAATGCAGCATTATTTGAAGACCTCTCATGAAATGTTATTGTGTTTTATGATAGTCGACAAGCATCAAGCAGTCAGTACTACAACCATCTGAAAGAGTTGTTGAGGCCTATTCTGAAGCTAGAGGTCAAAGACCAAATTTGTTTAAATCAGTGGAGAGAAGCTTTCTGATGATTTACACGGGGAGGGGTTAAAGGAAAATTACATTTTTATAGCAGCTCTGCCTGGTTCACGCCACGTGTTGGGTCAGGTATTAGTCTGGATACAGAACAATGGTCCCTAAGTCACTTCCACCTTCTTCTGTGTCTCTTTGAGAGGCCCTGAGCCAGGGCTTGAGTTCCATCTCCTGAGGTGGGGAAGGGGGAGGGAGGAAAAGCCAGTGGTAAGAATTATCCCTTTTAAGCTCCAAACCTCCAGGTGGCTTCATTTCCAATTCAAAAGCAATGCATTAACACCTCTTACTTGTGCTGTCCTTTTGAAAATACTTTACCATGTATTGCTACTACAGTTGAGTGGCATCAGAGACAAAAATATGCTTTATGAAGTTATGATTTCAATCTCCAAATTTTAAATTATATTATTTGGTGAGTTTTCCCCTGGTTGTGTGCATGTATGTCACTATCGCTGTGAACTACATTATGATGTGAGACCATAATGCACCAATAAAAGTATAAAAATAAATAAAAACAGTAAAATATAAATAGAAAAAATGAAAAGAAAAATAAAATAAAAGATATTATTTGCTCTGAACACATTTCTGAGAATTTTTAAATATTTTATTTATTTATTTATTTATTTTGTTTGTTTGTTTGCATGGTACTGGGGATTGAACCCAGGGGCATTCTACCTCTGAACTACACCCCAAAGCCCTTTATTTTATTTTATTTTATTATTTTATTTTATTTTATTTTATTTTATTTTATTTTGAAACAGGGTCTCATTAGGTTGCCAAGAGTCTCACTACTTACTGAGGCTGTCCTTGAACCTGAGATACTCCTGTCTCAGCCTCCCAAGTAGTGGGATTACAGGCATGTGCCACCATGCCTGGCTCATTTCTGAGATTTATGACAAGTGTGTCATTGACTTAGTTTATTTTATACACCATACTACTATTTGTTTACAAATAATAGAATTATTCAGGAGGTAGAATCAAGAGATTGGTAACTTAGGTTATTCTGGAGGGAGGGGCAAATGGAATAGAGAACTGTTATGAAGAGAAGATGTAACAGTTTTTTTAATATTACTTTTAACAAACTGGGTGCTGTGGCTCACACCTGTAATCCCAGTACTTGGGAGGTCGAGACAGGAGGATTGCAGATTTAAGGTCAGCTGCTGCATCTTAGTGAGACCTTCAACAACTTAGCAAGATCCTCTTTCAAAATAAAAAATAAAAAGGGCTGAGGGTATAGCTAGAAGGTAGAATGCCCCTAGGTTCAATTCCCAATACAAAAAAAAATTGCTTTCAACATGTGCTTACCGTACTTTTTCAATTAAAAATTAATATACACATTAGGAAGTATAAATAAAAACTGAAAACTATGGCCTTTGGTCAAGGAAAATATCCATGTTATGATTGGAAAAAGTATTAACCCCTGTAAGCCACTTGCACACTATTTAATATCAGGTACCCTAGACATGGCTCTGTATTCACAGAAATTGTAGGAGCAGCAGGCATGACAGTGTTGGCCGGTTAACCCCGTACAATACTAGAGATTCGATTCTCAGTTGTTTCACTCAACAGCCATAAAGGTTCGTTTTCACTATAAGGAAAACCGGATCTTAAGGAGGTATTATTTTCTAAAAGTGAAGAAGAATATACTTCCTTTAAACCAATCAGATTAAAATGAGAGAAAAGAATCAATCAAAAAACAGGTTTTTGAAAGATGAATATGAGAAGAAAAAATAGGTCATGACACAAATTGAAGAGTTCGTTGAAATTTTGTTTACTTTTGGGTTATTTTAATGAAGAAACAACAACGTCTTACTTCCATCCTCTTTTTGGAAGTTGCACAACATTTGGCTTGAAACTACTGTAGTCTGTTGCTTAATTTTATGACTACATTTTGTTTGTTTATTGTTCATTGACCAAAAGTGTCTACAACACAATTCAGTTGTACTCTTTTCATGCAAGATTTACTGAGTGCATTAAAAGACACTTCTTATTTAATAGATGTTTTAAATTTAATAACTATGAAATGTTTTCAACATTTTTTGAGATATAAGATGTTATTTGGGTGTTAGCTGATTTGACACAGTGCAACAGTAATAGTAATAGTAACTATTACCTTTGATTGATCTTAAGTTTATTATATTTTTCATGATGATTGAGTAGAGCATGTTGCAACAAATGACTTAATACTTTGGTATTGAAGATTTGAATCATAGGATTTGATAATTTTTATAATACTAAACTGAAACCCCTAAATGTAACACTATGAAAATATTATTGATATAATGAATAATCTTTATGTATTGACATGGATAGACCTCCAAACAAATCAAGGTATAGAACAGTATATATGATATGCTAATATTTATGTTAAAAGGGAAAATCCCTATATTTTCCATGTTCCTATAAATAATCATAAAATACCTCTAGAAGGACACATGGGGGGTATGAGGGATGGCTGGGAAATAAAGATTAGAGTAAGACATTAACATTAATTTTACTCATTCTAATGTGGGCAAAGTGTAATCTCTTTGTGGTATTAGTTCCCTAATAATGATACTGAGCATCTTTTTATGTATTTATTGGACATTGATACATTTGCTTTAGTGTACTATCTGTTCGGGCTATTGACTAATTTTTATTGGGTTGTTTGACTAATTGATTTGCTGTAATTCATTATAGGTTCTGGATATAAGTCTTCTGTCATACATATGTATTTTTAAATATTCTCTTAATTTGTATAATGTCTTTTCATTTTTTCCCTGTGACTTTTGATGAGCAGAAATATTGAGTTTTGAATAATTTTGTCATTTTTCCCTTTATGGTTAGTTTTTTTTAAATATTCTGTCTAAGAAATTTTTATAACAAACTCTAAAAGATATTCTTTTATGATTTCTTTTGGAACCTTCAGAGTTTTAACTTTTACCTTTAGGTCTGTAATATACTTGGAATTTGCTTTTGTATATGGTATGTAGTAGGAATCAAGATTCATTATTTCTACATACATGTCTACTCACTGCAACACCATTTTTTTAAACATGCTTTCATTGGTGCATTGTAGTCTCACATCACAATGAATATCAATTTGATGTTAACATACATTAACACAGCTCTTAGTGTCCCCTCCCCCCCATATGAAGTACAGAGAATGGGTTTGGTATTTCTCTTATGTACACATTGTTTATTATAGTAATTCCATTGATTCCCTTCTTTCTTGCCCTTCCCCTTCCCTTGTACCACTTCCCTTGCTCCACTGAGGGTTCTCCATTATCCTTGAAGTCCCTTTTGTGTCCCCACTACTCCCTAGGTTGCACATATTAATGAAAACATATGTCCCTTCTTTTTTTTTTTT
>PVJS01022799.1:0-30194 GCA_004027185.1 Glis glis | reverse complement strand
AGGGAGGGAGGGAGGGAGGGAAAGAGGAAGGAGGAGAATTGTCAATCTTGGCTAGGGCATATAGAACAAGGGCAGGGAAGGAGAGGTGGGGAGGCCAGCACAGCCCATCTGGATTAAGGCTCTGCCTTGTGAGGCTTGTAAACCAGGTGAAAGAGATTGGATTTGATCCCAAGGGCAAGAGAGAGTTTCAAAGAAAGGTGTGTCATGATCACAGTTGCATGCTGGAAAATGGGAGAATCAGTGGTAGTGGCATAGCTCAGAGGTTGATGTAGCAACCAGATGACACAAGACGGAGGCCTGAACTAGGGTAATAGCAGAAGGGACAGAGTGATGTGGAAGGATTGGGATGCTTCAGCTAAGATGATCTGGTAATCACTGAACTCAAAGGGAACATGAGAAGAAAAGGCGATGCTCACACAGCCTACACCAGTGCTCTGCACATAATAGCTGCTCAATAAACATGAGTGTCATGAATGGATTTATAACAAATAAATGAATGGGAGACAAAGGAGTAAATGACTTTAGAGGTCGCTTCTAAGGCGGAGCTATACTTACAAAACTCAAGCAAAAAATCAGAATTTATTGGTTTATACCCTCCTTTGTTTTCAGTTAAGCGATATCTGTTCAAAATAAACACAGGGAGTACAAAGCTGCATCAATCCCTCAGATCACTTTTGACATTTCTACCTTCCCAAATACTGCCTCCCTGGCTCTCTGCCCAGCTCATGATCTGTCAGGATCATCAACAGCTTCCAACTTTCCCCAATCCAGAATTTGCCACCCTCTGGAAATGGTTCTTTTGCTGACAATCTCAATTGTTCAGAGTTAGATTCATTCATTGTTTAGTTATTCAGCAAGTACCTCTTACATGCCAGGTTATAACCCTGGGGTTGTAACCATGACAATAGACACAGCCCCACTCCTCAAGGAGCGACCAGTCCCCTTGAGCATTTGAATTGGATCACATATGTAAACGATGGAATGTGTTTCTTTTTCTTCATCTACTCACAAAGGAGTCTCTCTGGATGTGTAGACACTGGCCTCAAATAACCAGAGGCCTCCAGTCCCAACTGTTGAAAGGGTGTCGTTTTCATAATGTAACATCGCCACCTAGTGGTCTTGAACAATGGTACCCATCGATGGAGGAAAATTTCCCCAAAGAGCTCTTATTTCTGGAAATGACTTTCTACCCTTTCTCCAGAATTTTTCCTTTTTCTATTAAGATAATCTAGGGGTTTACTCTCTAACACATAATAGGTACTAAGTAAATGTTAAATAAATGCATACTCTGGTACTTTATGGCAAGTGGAAGATAAAATTCAGACATTCTTTCCCAGATTCTTCTGGACTGCAAAGGACCTCTAATCATTTTCATCTAGAGGCCAGGGAGATTTCTGACCTTGACTTAGCCAGTGATTCCTTTAGGCACATTTGAATAAACTGAATTTTTAAGGGTCACTGTATGAAACCCAGACCCCTTCTTAAGCTTTCCATAATTCAAAAACAAAGAACAGAGTCTGTCACCCCCGAGGTCAGGAGCAATTGCCCAAACAGGAGACTGGCTCAGAAAGGAGGAGAGAGTGCACCCAAGATGCCTGACGGTGCTGTCACGGTCCGCTTCTATACACAGCTCAAACTGGGCCAGGTATTACCGGAAGTATGCTCACGGTGACCCAAATCAAGTGGCTTGTCTCTAGCAAGGACCACAAAGAAAGTAGCAAAGAACAAAACTACCTAAGGACTAATTTCCTGGGAATATTAGCCTCCTCCTAGGCCAATATTTCAACAACCACACCTCAAGTACTCTTGTCAAATTAAGCATATAAAGCAAGCCAGACATCCTGATGCACGCCTATAATCCCAGTACTTGGGGGAGTGATACAGGGGGATCACAGTTTCGATGCCAGCCTCGGCAACTTAGCAAGACCCTCAGCAACTTAGCAAGACCGTGTTTCAAATTTTTAAAAAGGAGGCTGGAGGTGTAGCTAGGAGCTAGAATGCCCTGGGTTCAATCCCCAATACCGTGTGTGTGTGTGTGTGTGTGTGTGTGTGTGTGTGTGTGTGTAGCAGATCTCCAAGCAACTCTGGCTGAGTCTCACTTCTGTTTCCTAAGGCCCAGATGGTGGGAAATGGCAGTTAGCCACAGTTACCTGGCTCCTCTTCACTCAGAACGTTGGAAGGCTGAAGCAAAGGGCTCGTGAGCACTCCTCCCCCTCAGTCAGTTCTTTTCTACTTGGCCCCATCCTTCCTTTCTGCTTAAGGGATCCCAGGCTCTGATTATGTGAAGAGAGGGGGTCAGAGGGGCATCGGGATACACAGACCGTGGCAACAGAGCTCTGGGTTCTAAGCCCAGCCCCCTTCTCTTGCTGGCCTTTGACTTCTGGCAAATTACTTCACCTCTCTTAGCAGGGCCACCAGGTGCATTGTAAAAGCTGTAGACCAGCTCTGGGAGTACTGTTGATTTGGTAATCATCACAGATTTGTGGATTCATTGAGAGAATTTTTCAACAGATACTAGTCAAATGTCTTAAGGAGTGCCTTTTTCCTAATGCACTCAAAGCCCTACTGGGCTATCTATTGTCCACCCTGTATTCTGAGCCTTATCTATAAAATGGAGACAATCCACAACTATCTACGGAGTTGGCCAGAGAGCCAACCAAAACAGTGGACATAAAGCACTGTGATAAGGAACATGGAATATAGGTGTTTCCCAAAGTCCTGTTTGTGATCATCCAACTTTGAGGGCTTAGTATGATGACGGTGAAACAAGTTTTAGCCTGCAAATGTTTTTCCCCTTTAAAAAATAGAAGCAAAGTCCAGTATTCAGATAGCAAATTTCTTCTTACTCCAAATATGTCATGATTCAAAAGGTAACTTTGTACTCATCAACAGGACTAATATTCCAAGCTGGGCATGGTGGCACATGCCTATAATCCCAGTACTTGGAGAGGCTGAGATAGGAGGATCTCAAGTTCAAGGCCAGCCTCAGCAATTTAGTGAGACTCTGTTTCAAAATAAAAAATCAAAAGGGCTGGGGGTGTACCTTGAAGGTAGAATGCCCCTGGGTTCAATCCCCAGTATTAAAAAAGAAGGAGGAGGAGGAGGGGAGGATCCAATTTCTGAGAGCTGCTTCACCAAGTTTACTTATAAACTAGTTAGATCTTCTCTTCTCTGCCTCAGTCTTCAGATAAAATAAGCAAATAAAAGGTAAGCCCCCATCCTCACCCCTACTACTGACCCCTAGAAATTGGGTTTGTGCCTATGGACAGGCCTGAGGTCAACTAAGTAGAAGTGAAAAGAAGTTGTTAAATTTTAAAAAGGCAGCCCACAGAAGTCATTCTACAATGTAATCTACGTTCAAGAAATAATCATTTTCAGGAAAACGACCCACATAACACCTCTTGGATTCCTCTCACCATGAAGATTCAGCTAAGAATACTTCAGTCTAGTAACACAAATTATATCATATCATTTTGATTTGGCTTGGAAAGAGGAACAACTAGGCAGAAGATTTGGCTTTCTAATTTGGTCTATTTTGAGGCAATGTTTAATCTGCCCCGCCTATACAAATTGTACTCAGGGTAACCAAATAATTGATGAGGGAAAAGTTTCTCTTTAGAGAAAGAGCTCAGGCCCAGTGCATAGTTCAACCTGTGGCAGGACAGTGAGGAGCGTCAGGGACTGTTCTCCAGAAACGGATGCAAAGTACTTAAAAAAGCATGGAAAGTCTCCGGGAGGGATTGCGGGGGGTCTCGGTGGTAGAGCACTCGCCCAGCAATCACAAGGCCCAGGATCACTCCCCAGTACCACAAAAAAATAAATAAAAATTAAAAAAATAGTTTCTGAGAATGGTCATAAGGGCACACAGCAAATGAAGAAACATCGTTCAAGAAAATCCATAGCCAGGCACAGTGGCACATATCTGTAATCCCAGCAACTCAGGAGGCTGAAGCAGGAGGATCGTGAGTTAGAGGCCAGCCTGGGCAATTTAGAAGACCCTGTCTCAAAATAAAAGTGAAGCTGGGTACAGTGGTGCATGCCTGTAATCCCAGTATTTGGGAGGGTGAGACAGGAGAATCTCAAGCTCAAGGCCAGACTCAACAACTTATCGAGACCACATTTTAAAATAAAAAATAAACTGGGCATAGTGGTGCACACTTGTAATCCCAGTACTTGGGAGGCCGAGACAGGAGGATCGCAGGTTTATAGCCAGCCTCAGCTACCTAGTGAGGCCCTCCATAACTTCATGAGACCCGGTTTCAAAAATAAAGCATAAAAAAAAAATAGGGCCGGGGGTGTAGTGTGGAGGTAGAACGCCCCTGTGTTCAATCCCTGGTACCGCAAAAAAAAAAAAAAAATAGGGCCAGGGGTGTAGCGCGGAGGTAGAACCCCCCTGCGTTTAATCCCCGGTACTGCAAAAAAATAAATAAATAAAAAATAAAAAATAGGATTGGGTGTGTAGCTTGGAAATAGAATGCCCCGGGTTCAATCCCCAGTACCACAAAATAAATAAATAAAATTAAAAATAAAATAGGACGGGGTATAGCTCAGAGGTAGACCGTCCCTGGCTTCAATTCCCAAAAATAAAATAGGACTGGGGTGTAGCTCAGAGGTAGACCAACCTGGGTTCAATTTCCAGGAAAGGGAGGGAGGAAGGAAAGGTGGGAGGGAAGGAAGGAGGGAAAGGGAAAAGAAGGAAGGAGGGAGGGAAAGACAAAAACTCAGAACTCCTAGTGTCTATGGTATGTGAACCAAGACCCAAGCCCTCTCTGTGCCTCCACCCCAGTGAGACAGAAACAGTACTCCAGCCTGCTATAGCCAAGAACACAGGGCTGTCTCTTTCTCCGCTCAAGTCAGAGGGCTGTCTTTCCAGGAGTGACAGGGTGTCAGCCTTTGTCAGCCTTCCCCCAGCTACCTGTTGCCATGACTAAGTTCTAGGTGAATACAGCCAAAATAAGGGGTTCTCTTCTACCCCGCCACCACTGTGGAAGCAGGCTCTACCTTGGGCGTGGCACCACTGAGATACTGGGTCCTGGCTAACCTTGCCCTGGCTATGGGGCAGGGTTCCACACTGAGAGGCAAGCCAAAGAGACCCGTGACTTCTCCCTGCCCCATCTACCACACACTCAGCTCCTAACCCAGGGGTGTCACTCAGAGCACACCATTGTCCCCCCCCCCAAAGCCTCAGCTCAGAGACATCCCCAGGTACAGCCAGAGGACAAAGAACTTTGGGAAACTTGCAAATATGTGGAAATGAAATGACACACTTCTAAATAATCAATGGGTGAAAGGAATCATCAAAAGAGAAATGAAAATATACTTTGAGATGAATAAAAGGAAGATGTAGCATATCAAAATTTATATGATACAGCTAAAATACTACATAGAAACTCATACTTGAAATGCCTATTTATTTATTTATTGGCTTATTTATTTATTGTACTGGAAATTGAACCCAGGAGCATTCTACCTCCAAGCTACTACCCAGTCCTTTCTATTTTCTATTCTGAAACAGGGTCTCACTAAGTTGCTGAGGCTCTCCTCAAACCTGCAATCCTCCTATCTGAACCTCCCAAATACTGGGATTACAGGCATGTGCCACCACACCTGGCTGAAAATGCCTATTTTAAAAAGGAAGAAAGTTATGATGTGAGACGATAATGCACCAATAAAAGTATATAATAAATAAAAAGGAAGAAAGACCTCAAGTCAACAACCTATCTTCTGTGTTAAGACACTGGGAAATGAAAAACAAAACACAGCTAAAACAAGCAGAAAGAAGGAAATAATAAAGACAAGAGTGAAAAAACGAAATAGAGAATTTTTCAAAACAGAAGAAACCAATGAAAACAAAAGCGGGTTCTTTGAAAAGATTAACAAACTTTTAACTAGTTGACTGTGATAGTTAATCTAGGTTGTCAACTTGACCTGATCATGACACACCCAAGATTATGTGATTTTGGGTGTGTAACAGCAGATTAAAGAGAAAGCCCTGCCCTGAATGTAGGCAGCAGGATTCTGATAGGTGCGGACTTAGATGAAAGAGGGAGAAGCCGCGTAGAGCGCGCGCAACTCTTTCCGAGGAAAACGCATCTGCTCTCGCCTGAGATCGTCGGCCGCCGGCTTCGCCTTTCTCCGAAGAGCTTCTTGATCTTCTCGGCCTCCAGCTCTTGGAACTGAAACTTCACCATCGTTTCTCCGAAGAGCTTCCTGATCTTCACGTCTTGGACCGGGACTGAATTAGTGGTTGCTCCGATCCTAAGACTCCAGCTCTTAGACTGTTCGACCAGCTACTGGTTCCTCTGACTCTCCACGTGCAGTCAGAACCTGGGACTACATTGCTGCAAACTGTAAACCCATCTGATAAATCCCTTTTTCAAATATACTCATTCTGTGTATTCTGTTAATCTAGAGAACCCTGTCCAATACATTGACCAAGAAAAAAAAAAAGAAGACTCGCAATATTAGAATCAGAAATTTAAAAAAGACAGTATTACTACCAACATTACAGAAATCAAAAGGATTATAAGAAATACTAAAAATAATTATATGCTAATAAATGATAACAGATGAAATGGACAAATTCCTAGAAATATGTTAACTACAGAAACTTACTCAAAAAGAAGCAGGAAATCTTTTACTTTTTTTGTTATAAGTCTGAAAAGATTTATAACAATAAAAGATAAAAAGATTGAATTAGCAATCAAAAAACTACCCAAAAGAAAAGCCCAGATTGTTTTACTGGTAAATGCTACCAAAATTTAAAGAATTAAATACCTTTCTTCCACAAACTCTTCCAAAAAATAGTAGAAAAGGGAACACTTCCCAACTCATTCTATGAGTCCCTGATACTAAAGTCAAAGACACAAGAAAATTACAGACCAATATCTCCTATAATATGGATGCAAAAATCCTAGCAAATTGAATCCAACAACATATAAAAATAAGTATACACCATGATCAAGTAAAACAACTTATCCCAGGAATGCAGGTTGGTTTAATATCCAAAAATCAATTAATGTAATATATTAATAAAATTGAAAACCAAAGATATATGAATATCAAAATAGATACAGTAAAAAGCACTTACAAAATCCAGTGTCCTTTTATCATTTTTAAAAAACAAAAATATTCGCCAGGCGTGGTGGCACACGCTTATAATCCCAGTGCTTTGGGAGGCAGAGACCGGAGGATCCGGGTTCGCGGCCAGCCTTAGCTCTCTCTCTCTCTCTCTCTACTTAGTGAGGCCCTCCGCAATTTTGTGAGACCCGGTTTCAAAATAAAGTATAAAAAATAGGGCCAGGGGTATAGCACGGAGGTAGAATGCCCCTGGGTTCAATCCCCGGTACCAAAAAAATAAATAAATAAAATAAAAACAAAAATATTCAACAAACTAGGAATAAAAATAAAACCAACCTAATGGAGGCTTCTATGAAAAACCCACAGCCAACACCATACTTAGTGGTGAAAGACTGAATGCTTTCCTCCTGAGATCAGGAATAAGACAAAATGTCCACTCTCACCACTTATATTCAACACTGTCTAGCTAAGGTCTAGCTAGGGTGGTTAGGTAAGAAATGGAAATTAAAAGCATCTAGATTGGAAAAGAAGAAATCAAAGTATCTCTATTTTCACATGACATATCTTAGGTATAGAAAATTCTAGCTGAGTATGGTGGCACATACCTGTAATCCCAGTACGTGGAAGGCTGAGACAGGAGGATTGCAGGTTGGAGACCAGCCTCAGCAACTTAGTGAAACTGTTTCAAATTTTTAAAATAAAATAAAAAGCCTGGGGATGTAGCTCAGAGCTAGAATGCACCTAAGAAATTCACTAAAAAACTATTTAAATTAATAAATTTAGCAAAGTTGCAGGATACATGATCAATATACAAAAATCAAGCAAAGATCCTCATTGGCTATTAAGATGAGAGAAGAGATGAGATGCTCAGACACTATGGACCTCCTGATCAAAGTACACAATGTCATCTATGAGATTTCTCTTGTCCATAAAACCTGAATCAGTCGGGCATGGTGGCGCACACTTGTAATCCCAGTACTTGGGAGGCGGAGACAGGAGGATCGCAGGTTCGCAGCCAGCCTCAGCTACTTAGTGAGGCCCTCTGCAACTTAGTGAGACCCTGTTTCAAAATAAGAATAAAAAAATAGGGCTGGGGGTGAAGCTCGGAGGTAGAATGCCCCTGGGTTCAATCCCCAATACTGCAAAAAAAAAAAAAACTGAATCAGCTCAAGCCTCCAGATTTAAATAAACTTTGCAGAAAGTAAAGAGAACAAGGAGATATGTTAAACACTACCATGGGTATGTAGTCAGCAAAATCCAGAATGTGAGAAACTACAAACCAAATAACTCATTTCCTCAACAAATACTAAGAAAAAGATAAAAAAGGAAAGGGAACCTATAAATTAAGAGACTATAGAGCATACCAACCAAATGCAATTTATGGACCTTGTTTGGATCCTAATTTGAACGTATCAACTGTAAAAGAAATTAGTAAGACAGGAAAATTTGAATATACCTGGATATTTTATGATATTAAATAACTATTATTAATTTCTGGTATGAAATGATGTCCTGGTTATTTTTAATACTTTTCTTTTAGAAATGCATACTGAAATATTTGTGGATAAAACAAACTTTTCTTCAAATAGCCTAGTTCAGGCTGGAGGGATAGCTGAAACAAGATTGACCACAAATCATTAGTTGTTAGATAATGGATACATGGGCGCTCATTAACTTTTGTAATTTCCTGTTTACCTGATTAAAGAAAGGACCATCCCTGGGACCCACTCTAGTCATTGAGAGAGGAAGATGGGTAACGCACCAGGGAGGGAAGGAAGTCAGTCTCTGATTCAACATGAACACCTAACATGGTTCTGGAGAATGAAGTAAGGGCAGCAGCAAGGAGCTCTGACTGCTCACTGTGAGACCCAGGTTCCAGCTCAGCTCCAGCCCAGCTGGTGACCTCAGCCAAGACACATGCCTCTCAGCCCTCCGACTTCACCTTTTCAATGCAGTACAGGGCTGGGAGTATAGTTCGATGGTAGAGTTCTTGCTCATTCACACTTGCTCAGTGTGCATGAGGCCCTAGGTTTGATTTCTTCTAATGCCACAAAAATAGAAAAGGTCTGTTATAAACTAATAATCTCACTGGGCGTGGTGGCGCACGCTTGTAATCCCAGTACTTGGGAGGCCGAGACAGGAGGATTGCAGGTTTGCGGCCAGCCTCAGCTACTTAGTGAGGCCCTCCACAACTTAGTGAGACCCTGTTTCAAAATAAAGAATAAAAAATGGGCTGAGGGTGTAGCTCGGAGGTAGAATGCCCCTGGGTTCAATTCCTAGTACCGCAAAATAAACAAACTAATAATCTCTAAGTTGTGGGGTTAAATTCTCCCAAGTAATAGGTAGATGCAGGCCTAATCCTAATTTTTGCAGGACCCAGGATAAGACTATAAAGGTCTCCTAACCACATCTGAGCATTTTAAAATTATAAATCAAGCTAATGAATTCTTACAGGAAACACACTCTATCCTCCTACCTTGGCCAGTATACACCTTCATGACCCAGAAGACCAGGTTCGTCTAGAATCCATAGACTCCTTGAGGCCCCACACCTGATGCACAGTGTGAGAAGAGCCAGCCCCCGTCCACAGCCCACACTTATCAGGAAGCCTCACACGTAGACCCCAGTCCCCAGGTAGACCCCAGTCCCCAAGCTGTAGACCCATCCTCCTCCAAAGAGCCCCCTCGTAGCTCCTCAAACCCAGCAGTGCACACACTAACGGGGCATTTCACCCTTGGGAGGATGGACGCAGTGAAGAGTCCTGCACAGGCCACGGAAGCAGGTGTGAGGCCATTTGGGCAGGGAATTCCAGGTTTCCAGGTGCAAAATCCAAAAGAGAAGATGCAAGCTCCAAGGAGACGTACATACTCTCAGCCCCACTCACTTCTCTCCCCATGAGGAGTAACACGGCTAGAAGGCCAGAGCAGGTCTTTCTAAAACACGGGGCCCGCCGGGTGTGGTGGCACACACTTGTAATCCTAGTACTTGGGAGGCTGAGACAGGAGGATCTCAGGTTCCAGGACAGCCTCAGCAATTTAGTGAGGCTCTCAGCAACCTAGTGAGACCCTGTTTCCAAATAAGAAATAAAATCGGTCTAGGGATGTAGCTTGGAGGTAGAATGCCTCTGGGTTCAATTCCCAGTACCACAAAAAATAAAAATAAATAAATAAATAAATAAATAATAAAACACGGGGCCCAAGCCAAGGGCCTTTCTTGATCACATCCCAGGCACTATGACATGAAAATGTCATTACATTGTTCTCTTTACTTTTATGCAACTTTGAAATTTTATTACTTTATTAAAAGATTTTCTTTGGGGGGGGGTACTGGGAACTGAATCCAGAGGCATTCTACCTCCAAGCCATATACCCAGCCCTTTCTATTTTTATTTTATTTTATTTATTTTTTGGTGGTACTAGGGATGGAACCCAGGGGCCTTCTACCTGCGGTCGATACCCCCAGACCTATTTTATGTTTTATTTGGAAACAGGGTCTTACTAAATTGCTGAAAGCCTCACTAAGTTGTGGAGGCTGGCTTCGAACCAGTGATCCTCCTGTCTCAGCTTCCCAAGTACTGGGATTACAAGGGTACACCACCACGCCCGGCTTTCTACTTTTTATTTTGAAACAAGGTCTTGCTAAATTGCTGAGGCTTGCTTCAAACCTGCAATCCTCCTGTCTCAGCCTACCAATACTGGGATTACCGATGTGTGCCACCATGCCTGGCTAAAAGATTTTTAAGAAGTAAAACATGAGAGAGAAAAATATCCTACCAAAAACCAAGTTAGAAGCCTCCTGTGACTCGAATTCTAAGTCTTTATAAGCACCATTGAAACTTCCCTGCAGACTCAGTTCCTTGGAAACTGGAATATTAAGCTCTTCCAGGTTAACACAAGTCCAGTACCACATATGTGGGGATACAGGGAGTATTATTTAATAATGATGTGGCCCGCATCTCCAAAAGAAACCATTTCCAGGGATTGAGAAAAAAATCTAGGAAAACAACTGGGGGGGGGTCCTATTGACCAAATTCACCTTCTTACAACTGGAAGCCTTTCAGAGCTTCAGAGAAGAAATAAAAGTGACTTAGAGAATAGATACTAAGAAACATCTCTCTCCTCCTCCCAGAAACAGAATGAGTCTTTTGATTGAGAACAGTATGTTTAATCATTAAAATTTTTCTGACCCCAGTGAAGGAGAAGTCACTAAGTTTAAAGGGTAGGGCTTCTTCTCCTTCACTTATTTTAGAAGCAAGTAGAAGTGAGTGAAGAATCTCTAAGCTCGAGTCCTGCTGAAGACTCCAGAGAGCCTAAGTCCCTTCTCTTTTCTGCCCCTTGTCAAAGGTTGTTGTCCTCAGGGTGCCAAGTGTCTTGCTCTGGACAAGGCTGCCCCAGGTGGTTCCTGCAGCCTATGCCTCCAGAGACGCCTCACTCTGTGCCCTAGAGGGAGAGTTCTCCTCTTCATCATCGCTGGCCTGAAGAATCCTCAGCAGTTTGAGCTCAGGGTTCCAGCTTATTTTAGACATACTTTCTGAAAGGTTTCTGGAGATCTCCTCTTGGCTGGCATACGGAGCTTCCAGTACAGACTTCACCAGACCACGAACATCCTTGAAAGTGGGTCCTGTCTCAGGCATTTCAGAACCTAAAAGAAGACCCAGCCATTAATTGCACCTGTAGCCTTCTCCCAAGTAACTGTGACAACAGAAAGGGACTGTCTGAAGGGCGAGGACTGTGCCCTCCAGGGAGGGAAGCCTTCTGGTTAGCACAAGTTCAGCTCTCCTTATCCTCAGTCACTAACTAAGGTTCCTCCACCCTAATAACTTACTTCTTATACCAGTGAGGAAATCCAGACATTTCTCAAAGTCATTCATCTTTGCTCTCCTTATGGAATCCTAAAATTCATTGGGGTAAGTATAAGGAAACATGAATCAAGACCTTAGGAAACCAGAAGGATTTTTCTAAAAACTACTCTTCTTGGAGAAATTAACAGCTAAGACAGGACAAAGACCCACCTCCTACGAATGAAGAGCAGCTTATACCACACATTCTTTGCTCTCCAGGCTGTCCAGATGAAGCCAAAACCCACTTCTCCCCATTCCCAGCAGTCAACTGAGGACAGGCTGCCTCCAAAGAGGCTACCAGCAACTCCTTGCATTCCTGTATGCCCGCGCTGTTCCTTCAAGAGATGGTCTACTGCCACACCTTTGAGCTGGGGCTGGAATTGTGACTTCTTTGGCCAATAAAATGTGGCAGAAGTGACACTGTTTTAACTCCAGGCCCACTGTGTAAGAAAGTGACTGCTATGCTGTAAACAAGCTCAACAACTCACATGATAAGGTTTCATGAAAGAGAACCCAGGCAAGTTGGCCAATAGTCCCTGCCCAGCTACACCAAGTGACCTCAAGCAAGACCAGAATGACTATCCAGTCAACCCACAGATTCATTCGAAATAAGAAATCACAGGGGCTAGGGGTGTAGCTCAGTGACAGAGCACTTGTCTATCATGTGTGAGGCCCTGGGTTCCACCCCCAGCCCTGCTGAGAAGAAAACAAAGAGCAAGTTGCTCTGGCTTGAGCTTTGGGGTGGTTTGTTATACAATAAGAAATAACAAGGGTCCTGGCAGATGCCCTGGGACACACTCACCTGTTTCAAAGTGGCTCCTCCTATCTCCATTTGCCGCTGCTTCATGTCACTTTCATGACCAGTTGGAGTTCTATGACCTAATGACCATAAAGTCTATTAATCTTCTTCTTATTGGCACCTTGTACCTCATTATTAGCCTTCTGGGTGACCCTTAGTCTATAAGTGGCTCCCCATACAGGAAAAGACAAGACCTTGGTTGGTGGCAGATGAAAGGGAGTAAGGCCTTCTAAACTCCTTTCTTTTCTTTTTCTCTTTTTCTTTTTTTCACTTTGGATTCCTTTTTTAAAATTAATACATAAAGCTGGGTGTGGTGGCACACGCCTGTAATCCCAGTACTTGGGAGGCTGAGACAGGATGATTGCAGGTTCGAAGTCAGCCTCAGAAACTTAGTGAGGCTCTGAGCAACTTAGCAAGACCGTTTCCAAATAAAAATAAAATAGGGCTGGGGGTATAGCCCAGCGTAGAAGGCCCCTGGGTTCCACCCCCAGTACCACAAAAATAATTAATACATAAAAATTGTACATATATATGGGGTACCTTGTAATATTTCAATACACTTATACATTGTGTGAGCCTCTGAGTTCTATCTGTGATTGTATTTACCAAGGGCTGTAACTACATCAATTACACAATTGGAGATGAAGGTAAATTGTGGGTTAAAAGACCCAGGATTCCTCCAAGAAGAGGTAGGTACCTGAACATAACAGAAGCAAAAGAAACTGTAGCCCTACCTTTCAGCTTATGAAGACTCTCACCTGAATGTGACTCACATTTTGTCCCTCCCTAACATACCCACATTGGCTTCTAAAAAGCAAACCAAAAAAACCCCACTAAAAATAAAAAGCTCTCGTTTTGTTTCTTTTGCATCAGCTGTTTCCCCAACTCATCCCTGAATGCATTCATCCCTTCTGAACCTCCCCTTCTCTGAACAAACATCTTCCAAGTTGCCACCAGAGGTACTGTGCTAAAAGACAACACTTCTGCTAGGTGTGGTGGCGCACGCCTGTAATCCCAATACTTGGGAGGCTGAGACAGGAGGATCGCAGGTTCAAGAACAACCTCAGCAATGGTTGTTCTTGACTCTCAGCAACCTATCGAGACCCTGTTTCAAAACAAAAAATTAAAAAAGGGATGGAGATGTAGCTCAGACATAGAATGCCCCTGGGTTCAATCCCCAGTACCACACACACACAAAAAAAAGACAACACTTCTTTTGGCTCCCTGCCAGTACCGGTATCACCTCAACTGTACACAGGAAGCAGTAGGGGGCTTTAGAAGACAGTGAGGCCTGTTTCCCAACACCAGACATTCTGAGCTAATAGGTCTGGGATGCAGCCTGGGTATTAAGAGTTTTAAAAACTTCCCAACTGGCCTCAATGTGCAGTCAAGGCAGAGCACCACTGACATGATAAGGGCTAAACACCTTCGCTATTTGTACCAGCCCCTACTCACTTCTTTGGCCCGACCTACCACTCTCTCTTAAATACCCACAGCCATGCTGAACTGCTCAGTGTTCCCGGAGTAGCCACGCTCCTCCAAGATGCCTTTGTACGGGCTGTTCCACTTCTAGGAATTCTTTTCCATATTGGGAAACTCCCACACATATTCAAGACCCAATTCAAAACTCTGTTCTGTAAAGCCCTCTCAACTCAGTGAAGACAGGCTACTATTCTAAGAACAGACTCAAAGGGGCAGCTCGGTCACCCAAGCCAAACAGCTCCTATTGGAGACATCAGGAAGAGGCACAAAAGGCACCAGAAGAGAATGCAGGGGAGTGGCAGCCATCGCCCTGGACGGGTCCTAACCGTAGACAAGTCACCTCCCACCCTAGGCCACAACCCCGACTTCTTCCTTGTATGTGAAAGTCAGGAACCTTCTTAGATCTTCAGGTTAGAGGACGTCATTAGTAGCAGAGTGAGGTGGGATGGGAAGTAAAGCAAGAGGACAGCAGCCTGCTCAGGAAACATTTCACCTGAGCCCTGGACTAGAGAGCGAATTCTCATAATTGAACAGTTGTTTTCACATGAATGTCTAGTCTGAGTAGGGGGAACAGTCTTGCAAGGGCTGAGGGGAGTCTTTCTCCCTCCCTCCCACTCTACACTGAAGCTGAGAAATGTCAGAGGGACAGGGCTGAGTGTCTCAGACCAGGCAAGGCTCCAAAAGGGGAGATGCCCACTTTGGTCTCCAGCATGAGCAGTGGAAGGCCGGCCAGCTGAGAACCAGCTACGGCCTCCTGGATGGGGCTACATAGTGTGCTGACCTCACCCTGAGGCTCCCAAACTCTCCAGCTGTGGCGAGGAAGCCAGAGGGCCCTGGGGTTCTGCTTCCTTAGGACTCTTCTGGTGCTCCAGCAAGGGCCCCAGCTCTTGCCTGCCCTGCTAGCCAATGGGCCCTCTGGGATTCCTCTGTTCGATAACCTGGGCTTGTTCCTACTCTTAATCCTGAACCACTCTGTCTTTTCTAAGGGAGAACCTGCGGAAAAAATGGCCATGACTCATGCTCACAGATCTCTCAAATCTCCATGCAAAGCAGACATCTGGCCCAGCATGCTTGTTTGGTAAATATTTGAAGGAAGGATGGTGCGTGGTAGACCAGCCAGCCAGACTGAGCATTTCAAGAATTCTGAGTGCCTGACATAGGCAGGACTCAAAATGACAAAAACATGTTTGACTCTTGCTGCCCTCAGCTTCGTCCTGGGATTCCATCACTCAACCAAGCACATATTCTTCTTACCACGCAGAGGGCTGGGTCCAATGGCAACTGAAGGAGAAGTTTTCTGGCTCCCCATATCACTCTTGACTTTCTTTTTAGCTTCCTGAAACCCACATGAGGAAGAACTGATTTAGGACTTTTGGAAGTAAAGAAAACTTTTGCAAAAGGAGTTGAGAAGAAGGAACTTTCCATCTACAACCAGGTAGGGACATTATATCCACAACCAGACAGAGAACCTGGAGAATCCCACCTCTCACATTCTTCTCATTCCAGACGGCACCCACTTCTCCCAGGCCCAGCAAGTCCCAGAGCTTCCCTTGCAGCCGCACTACCTGTTTCTTAGCAGGTGTTTTCACCTTCCCCTGGGATGACCTCCACTGCTGCTGCTTCCTGTGACCTGGCAACCAGAGGGCAAGCTCAATCCTCTGCCCACTGACAGCCCCCAGCCTCCTCTGGACTTCCTGCTGTGACCTGCCCTCACGACAGTGACCCCTCTCACGGGTCAGGACCGTGCTGGGGGGTTGCTTCCTGAAATCAGAGTTGCCTGAGCTCTACATGTGACCCCATATGACTGTGGCAAAAAACTTAGTTGAATTGGGACCAAGTTAGAGAAATGTGGGCTGAGTGGGGAGAGGTACCTTGAAATCCAGAAGCAGCAGAAAATCCATCTTTTCTTGCCGGGTTATAATGTAATTTCTTCACATGTTCAGGATATCGCAATGCTGGTCTCTAGAGGAGGAAGAAGAGGAGAAGGAGGTAGGAGGAGGGGGAGGGGAACAAAGACGCCAGCAGCAGCAGCAGCACTTCTGTGGGTCTTTCCCTTCTCCCAGATGCATTCATTCCTCTGGTCAACAAGCACACTGTGAGAACCCAGTGTTTTGCAGCATTGAACCGAGGCTGTGGGGGAAGGGGAAGGCATGGGAAACCTAGGACACTGCTCTGCTCAAACCCTTCCCCCTACACTGGCGTCCACCTGCATAGAGCCCAGCCTTCTGTGGGGCTTGGGTCCAGAGGAGAAGGACAGAAGAGAAAGAAGGAACAGAAAGCCAACTCTCCCTGCTTTGAAGAAGTGGGTTTGGATTCTGTAGGCCTCCTCTTCTGAGGTGTCATGGCTCTTACTTGCAGGGTGAGGCGGTGTATAGTTAGAAACATCTTAGAAGAAATTGCGCTGTCGGGTCGGTTCTTTTCCAGGGGAAGATTCTTTTTCATCATGGCCAGTTGTATCCTCATCTCTGGACAAAGAAGCTTTTCCCCTTGATCTGATAAAAGGCTGAAGGGGACACAGACAGCCAGCCAGTCAGTAACAGCTCTTCTCAGAGGGTGTAGCTGAGGAGAAACAGATGAAAACAGCTCCAACTCTGAAATTTCTGCTCTGGGTCTGGAAATGTCTGTGCCAACAGGTGTTCATCCAGTAACGCCTTTCAGATGCAGCTCTGAAAGTATTAAGTATTTACTTGGCCGGGCATGGTGGTGCATGCCTGTAATCCCAGTACTTGGGAGGCTGAGATAGGAGGGTTGCAGATTTGAGACATGCCTCGGCAACTTAGTGAGGCTCTCAGCAACCTAGAGAGACCCTGTTTCAAATCAAATTTTTTTAAAAGGGGATGGGGGTATAGCTTGCAGGTAGAATGCCCCAGAGTTCAAACCCCAGTAACTAACACACACACACACACACACACACACACACACACACACGTATTTACTCTGTGTCAGGGTCATGCACTGAATCCTTATGACACCCTGAGGACAAGTATCTTTGTCTCCATTTTGTATATGAAGAAAATGAAGCTGAAAGAAGCAAAATAAACTACCAAAATTCACCAAGCCAGTAAAGTTTCAATACAGAACTCAAAGGTTGTCACATTTCCAAACCACATAACCATTCTGCCTCCCACTTTTCCATAATTTATCTATAAAAAGAAGAGAGAGTCAGGCATGGTGGCACATGCCTGTAATCCCAGTACTTGGGAGGCTGAGACAGGAGGATCGCAAGTTCGTGGCCAGCCTCAGCTACTTAACAAGATCCTGTTTCAAAATTAAAAACAAAAAAAGGGCTGGGGGTGTAACTCATAGATACAATGCCCCTGGATTCAATCCAAGAAGAAGAAGAAAGAAGGAGGAGAAGGGAACGGGGGGAGGGGGGAGGAGGAGGAGGAGGAGGAGGAGGAGGAGGAAGAGACAATAGTGCCTACCTCCTGGTGGGGGGTTAAATGAGAGTCCGAGTACTTAGTCCAGGGCCTGGCAGATGGAAGTGCTTGTTAAACAGTGGTGGGGATTACTGTCATCCCTGCCTGTTGGTAAATCTAATCCTTCAGTAAACAGGTAGGGAAATAGTTTGCTCCCGGCCCTACTCAGAAAGAGCATGCTGCTTAGACCCTCCTCAGCTTCAGCAAAAAGCAGGGGCTCTGGCTCTCCCTGGGCCTCCAATACACTCACTCCTTTAGTAGATCCTGAGGCAGCAAGGCAACCTGGGATGAGCTGGGCAGAGAATCTGTGCTCGGTTGCACTGGGGTAGGGGGAGGCACAGGCACTCCTGAAGATCTCGACAGTGTGTCTCTGTGCTGATTTCTAGAGGGGTCCAGAGGTGACTTGTTTATCTGGAAGAGAAACAATGGGAGGGACTCTCTGAAGGACTCTCTCTGAGCCATTTCTCCCCATCGACATTCCACCTGACATGTGGAACTCCTTGATTCCGACTGACTCTAGCCATTCTGGCCTCCTCTCCTCTCCACCATGAGGGCTACCAATGCTATTGTTGTATTCAGATCATACAGGGATTGTTTTGGTTATGTTTTGTTTTGTTTTGTTTTCCAGAGAGGTCATTCACTTATTCACTCAACAAACTAACAAATAAATATTATCTAGCTATATGCCAGGCACAGGGTTAGGGAAGGGGATTGGACAATGAATGAATTGGACCAAGACACTATTCTCATGGACAGAGTACTCTTATGGCTCTGTGACTTATCCTGGGTTGTGTTTACCCATAAATGGTAAAATGCAAGTTGGATGCCCAGGTCTTAAAACTACTGGACCACCAGGATTCCATTCCATCACACTGGGGATTAGTTTTTAACTGACGAAAAAGTCCCCCTGAATACTCAACAATTTCTCCTGTCATCTCTTCAAGGTGCTCTTCACCTCCCTACAAGAAGCATGTAGGGGAAAGTAGTCTAAACAGGCTGGTAATTATTCCAGGCGTGGTGGCGCACGCTTGTAATCCCAGTACTTGGGAGGCTGAGACCGGAGGATCTGGGTTCGCGGCCAGCCTCAGCCACTTAGTGAGGCCCTCTGCAACTTAGTGAGACCCTGTTTCAAATTAAAGAATAAAAAATAGGGCTGGGGGTGTACCTCACAGGTATAATGCCCCTGGGTTCAATCCCCAGTACCACAAAAAAAAAGAAGGGTTTTCTTAGCTGGACACAGTGGTGCATGCCTGCAATCCCAGTACTTGTGAGGCTGAGACAGGAGGATCATGAGTTCAAGGCCATCCCCAGCAACTTATAGTGACCCTCAGCAACTTAGTGAGACCCTGTTTCAAAATAAAAAATAAAAGGGCTGGGGGGGTAGCTTGGAGATAGAATGACCTGAGTTCAATCCCAAGTACCAAAATAAAAAAGGGTTTTCTTTTACAGATTCTGTTCATTTAGAGAGAGAGAGAGAACAGAAGTGGGGGGTGGGGAAGACCTGAAAGGAAAACAAAAATAAACCTATAGAGTACTATCCAAAAGGTCTGGACAAAACATTAAACTCACCATTGCCAAATTCTTTCTTCTCTTCTTCCCAAATAGGCTGGGAAAAGCAGGTGTCTTTTCAGCTAATCTTGAAATAAGAAAAACCACAACTTATTCCCAAACATCTTAACCAGAAGCACCAAGAATATTTGTGAATAATAACCAATGAAGATTCCTACCTCTCAAATTAGTACTCAAAGATGGCTGGTTGGAGCCAGGCGTGGTGGCGCACGCTTGTAATCCCAGTACTTTGGGAGGCGGAGACCGGAGGATCCGGGTTCGCGGCCAGCCTCAGCGCTCTCTCTCTCTCTCTCTCTATTTAGTGAGGCCCTCTGCAACTTCATCAGACCCGGTTTCAAAATAACGTATAAAAAATAGGGCCGGGGGTGTAGCGTGGAGGTAGAATGCCCCTGGGTTCAATCCCCGGTACCACAAAAAAAAAAAAAAAAAAAGATGGCTGGTTGGGAGCCCAGTAGTACCTGCTGCCCAGGTGCCTGCTGCTAAAAAGATTCCAACCCTCACATCTAAATTTAGTTACCCACCATCCTCTCAGACAATCTAGAAATTTACTTTCATAGCATGAATATAAATTAGAAATTATAAACTTAGGTATGGTTACATTTGTAATGTCTGACTCCCCCATATGGCTGTAGAACAGGGACCAAATCTATTTGATTCTCCATTAGATCCTTACTGCTAAGCACAGAGGAAGTACTCAAGAAGTATTCCTTACTCTCCCCTTCCTCCTCCTCCTTGCCTGAGAAACTAGTATCACAGCTGGAGCTCTAGTGGCCAACTTAGACCAAAAAACATCCATGAAGAACCTTAGAAAACAGAAGCCACGGGCTAAGGAGGATGCTCCTGAAAGCTAGAAGAAACCCTGGTTTCTGATGTCTCATGAAGCTGGCATACTAACCCTGGCCTACATACCTCTGGGCTTCTTTTACATGAAAGGAAATTAACTTTTACAGGTTTTGTTGCTGGCACTATATGTATGCACACAGAAATGCATAAAGAAACATTCACCGGATCATTCTTTTAAAAAGAAATTCTTGAGGTTGATATCAACAGGATGGCTAACTAAAAAGAAATTCAGGGCTGGGGCTGTAACTCAGTGGTAGCATGCTGTGGATTCGATCCCAGGCACCCCGAAAGAAACAAAACAAAGGGGAAAAAAGGAAAAGAAAAGAAATTCAAACAATCACTTAATAAGAATCTGAAAGCCTTGGTGATCATGAAAGAAAAACCAAACACATTCTACATGTTGTCAATACTAGCAAGCCTGTGGGGCCTTGGCCAAACTATCTTTGTCATGTTCTGCCTTGTACATAAATTCCTTATGCGATTCATTTTTACAATTTTCCTAGGCTTTGGGGTTGAGATCAGAGGTTCATATGTTTCACTGAGAGCTTTATCACTAATTGCTAAGAACTACTAAGAAAAACTAATAGAAAACATTTAACTATATGTGTGTGTGTGTGTGTGTGTAAATATATATATATACACACTGGGGATTGAACGCAAGGGTATTCTACCTCTGAGCTACACCCCCAGCCCCATTCTATTTTTCGTTTTGAAACAGGATCTTGCTAATTTTCTGAGGCTGGCCTCAAACCAGTGATACTCCTGTCTCAGCCTCCAAAGTACTGGGATTACAAGTGTGTGCCATCATGCCTGGCTTAACATTTAATTCTCAATCAAACCTCACAAATAAATTGGGCCCTATCTTGTATGCTATTTACTGACATGGTGAATTTGATACAGGGAAGTCTTATACCATGAATCTCAAAATAAATTAAAATAGAATGCCATTCAGTCACAGTTGTGCACACCTTTAATCCCAGTACTTGGGAGGCTGAGACAGAAGGATCGCAGGTTTGCAGCAAGCCTCAGCAACATAGCAAGGCCTTCAGCAACTTAGTGAGACCCTGTTTCAAAATAAAAAATAAAGTAAAATAGGGCTGGGAGTGTAGCTAAAAGGTACAACGCCCTTGGGTTCAATTTCTAGTACCACAAAAAAAAAGGAGGAGGAGGAGACAGAGGAGGAGGAAGAGGAGGAGGAAGAGGAGGAGAAAAGGGTCAAAGGCCCCCAAGTTTTAGACATGATACTCACTTTGCATTCTTCTCTGGTTCTGGGATCCAGATTACAACCATATTACTGACATCTTCAGAGCAAGGAATTTGTGTCTTATTCAGATTCAACACTGAAAGCTAAGAGAAAGATATCAAGCCTATGTACGCCTTGAGGTGCCAGGCCCCTGCTGGTACTCAGTACCAGACCAAGGGCTGAATTATCATGCTAACCAAAAAGTTTGATGATAAAAAGATATTTCTAATCCCAAACATATATTCATAATATCCTCCCCCAAACCAGACTACTTCATCAGGTATCAGTACTAGTCTTCTGCAAGAGTAAGCATTTTTTTCTTTTTTTGATGTGTGTGTGTGTGCGTGTGTGTGTGTGTGCGTGCGTGCGTACATGTGTGTGTGTGTGTGTGTGACTATCGATTAAACCCAGGGACTTCTACCTCTGAGCTACACTCCAAGCCCCTTTTTATTTTTTATTTTTAAACAGGCTCTCACTAAGTTGCTATACACTGGCCTCAAACTTGAAATTCTCCTGTCTCGGCCTCCCAAGTACTGGGATTACAGGTGTGAGCTATCATGCCCGGCAAGAGTAAGGTGTGTGTGTGTGTGTGTGTGTGTGTGTGTGTGTGTGTGTGTGTTAGTTACAGGGGAATGAACCCAGAGGTATTCTACCTTCGAGCTACATCCCCCAGCCCTGTTTTAATTTTTTGTTTTGAAACAGGATCTCGCTAGGTTGCTGTGAATATCACTAAGTTGAATATTGTTGAGGCTGGTCATGAACCTGCAATCCTCCTGTTTCAGCCTCCCAAGTACTGGGACTACAGGTGTGTGTCACTATGCCTTGCTAAGAATAAGCATTTTTAAAGCAAAAATGCTTCCCTGTGCCATTAGGGTAGGTTTTTAGTAACTCCCAACTCCATCCCACATGAGGGTGCGTTGGGGCTGACCTAGAGGAACACTACTCATTCTGCCCACTCCACTCCAGATATTTAGATCCCCTGCAGATAATATGATCAGCATTTGGGGAGCAGGGAGAGAACTGGTGCAGACAGAGCCAAGTTTTCTACTTTTATTTATAGCCTGCCTACAATTATAGGCATCTATGTAAAAGTTAAATTGTTCATTATTTTCACATTTATTTAGGATCCTACAACACTAGTGTTCAAGGAAATCTTATAAATCATCTGCTCCATATTCCTAGTGAGATATACTATTTAAAAGGAGATTGCCCTTGAAAAAAGGAACTGATTAGCTTGGGGAAAAGAAGGGAGACTCCTTTTCATTGGAAGCCCTTTGATACATGAATTTAGAATCGTGTTCATGTGTATCTACTCAAATAATTAATTTAAAAATAATTTAACCTATTTCCCTCTCCTCTCATCCCCTCCCCTCCCCTCCCTTCCCCTCACCCCCATCTCTTTCTCTTTGTGGTACTGGGGATTGAACCCAGGGGCATTCTGCCTGCAAGCTACACCCCCAGCCCTATTTTATTTTTCATCTTGAAACAGGGTCTCACTAAGTTGCTGAGAGCCTCACTAAGTTGCTGAGGCTGATTTTGAACCTGCAATCCTCCTGTCTCAGCCTCCCAAGTACTGGGATTACAAGTGTGAGCCACTAAGCCGGCTAACCTAACTCTCTTGTTGTAAAAAGGTCAAAGAGTGACTTGTTCATTCATCCATTCAAACTCATCCACTGTCTCTTAGCCTCTTAAATTCTCCACTGTAAGATAATGACCAGTGACACATTTCATGAAAAAAACAAAAGGCATCCAGTAGGACTACAAAACAGAGTATATCTCTTTACTGTAGGTAAGTAGGAGGAGTTTTCTTCCTAAAGCTCTAATTTACCTCTAACTACCCATGTGCTTTAGAAAATCACTTCTCATTTGGATTTCAGTTTCCTTATCTATAAGATGTACAAGACAGACCATAATAATGTTTTTCTCTTTTTTTTTGCGGCAACAGGGATTGAACCCAGGGGTATTCTACCTCCAAGCTACACCCCCGGCCCTATTTTTTTATACTTTATTTTGAAACCAGGTCTCACGAAGTTGCGGAGGACCTCACTAAGTAGCTGAGGCTGGCCGCGAACCCGGATCCTCTGGTCTCCGCCTCCCAAGTACTGGGATTACAAGCGTGCACCACCACGCCCAGCTCATAATAATGTTTTTCAAACAGCAACTGCAATTATTCATAGGTCATAAGATAAAATGTTCTTAAAGCCCACATTGTTTAAAAATAAAACAGAATAGGCCAGAAAATATCAGAGTCTCTCCCCTCACACTTAAAGTAAGGGTTATTCCATGATATATTTGTTGTAAAATCTATTTCTTACTGTGGATCACAGTTTAGTTTTAGAAGTTTGAAAGTCAGCTGGGCGTGGTGGTGCATGCTTGTAATCCCAGGACTTGGGAGGCTGAGACAGGAGGATTGCAGGTTTGCAGCCAGCCTCAACTACTTAGTGAGGCCCTCCACAATTTAGTGGGACCCTGTTTCAACATAAAGAATAAAAAATAGGGCTGGGGGTGTAGCTTGGAGGTAGAAAGCCCCTGGGCTCAATCCCCAGTACTGCCAAAAAAATAAAAGAAGTTTGAAAGTCATCAGAACAGATGCCCTTAAGGCCCATTTTAGGCCTGACATTCTAATATTCTTTTTTTTTTTTTTTGCGGTACCAGGGATTGAACGCAGGGGCGTTCTACCTCCGCGCTACGCCCCCGGCCCTATTTTTTAATGCTTTATTTTTGAAACCGGGTCTCACAAAGTTGCGAAGGGCCTCACTAGGTAGAGAAAGAGAGAGAGAGAGAGAGAAACAGGAAGAGAAAGAGAGAGAGGGAGAGAGAGATAGATCAATCGATTGATCAATCGATCGATCGCGCGCGCGCGCATGTGCGCTGAAGTTGGCCGCGAACCCGGATCCTCCAGTCTCCGCCTCCCAAAGTACTGGGATTACAAGCGTGCGCCACCACGCCCGGCCCTGACATTCTAATATTCTAATTTCCCTGACTATGAGATGACAATGTTCACTTATAGGCTGAACATGCGCTATGCAGCATAACAGAAAATTCTCACCTACATCAAATATCCACAAGTCAATCCCACTTGTGCCTGGGATTTGTAAAACCAATATAGCATGTAAAGCCATTAGCACAGAGCCTAGCATACAGTGAAGGCCCAGAACCAGTTATTATCATCATTATTATTCAGATGCTAGTTATCCTGAAGAATAATGTTAAAAGCAAAATATTTTATTCCTACTAAAAGGAAATGTTGAGGAAGTAACTTTTTAATTTGTGACTTACTTTGGAAGATCTATTAGCATGGTCTTTGTCAGGTAAACCTTTCTGAGGCCTAAAAAATGAGAGTTCCAAAGATGAAGCAGAGACACTAAAGACATTGGGATGATAAATGTAGTGCTGTGAGAACTCTTCTATGTATGCAAGGAAAACCTTGGGCTTATGCAGGGGCTCCTACACAGACATTGCATACTGCAAATACTTCACAACTATTTGTTGCATCAAACTGAATACATAGCCTATGGCTTTCTCTCTCCAGTTAGAGAAATAGTGCATCATCTTCAATTAAAGTTTATTTAGTACCTTTAATGTAGATGTCTTTTTTGGTGTGTGTGTGTGGTATTAGGGATTGAACCTGGGGGCATTCTACCTCTGAGCTATGACCCCAGCCCTATTTTATTTTTATTTTGAAACAGGGTCTCGTTAGGTTGATGAGAGTCTCACTACTTGCTGAGGCTGTCCTCAAACCTGCAATCCTCCTGTCTCAGCCTCCCCAAGTACTGCGATGATAAGCGTGCGCCACCATGCCCAGCTGATGTAGATGTCTTAAAACATGTCAGGTAAACAAAATGTGATATATACATACAAAAGTATATTATTCAGCTTTAAAAAGTAATGAAATTCTCACACATGATACATTATAGATGAACCTTGAAAACATTATACCAAGTAAAATAACCAAACAAAAGAACAGATGTTGTAGGATTCCACTTGTATGAGGCATCTAAATAGGAAAATTCAAAGAGAGAGAAAATAGAGTAGAGATTACCAGAGACTGGGGGGAGGAGGTAATATGGAGTTATTGGTTCAATGGATCCAGTTTCTGTTTGAGATAATGAAAAAGTTCTAGAAATGGATAGTGGTGATGGTTGCAAAACACTGTGAATATACTTAATGCCAATGAATTATATACTTAAAACTGATTAAAATAGTACACACACACACACACACACACACACACACACACCCCATTGGTATATATAAAATTGGGATATATATATATATACATATATATACACACCATTTATATATATATATATATATATATATATATATATATATATATATACACACACACACCATTGGTATACATGTATAAAAAATTTGTGGGGGGGTTACTGGGGATTGAACCCAGGGGCATTCTACCTCCAAGCTATACCCCTAGCCTTTGTTTTTGTTTTTTTGGGGGGGTGTTCGGGGGTTTGTTTTTGTTTTTTGTTTTTTGTTTTGCTTTTTGCTTTGAAACAGGGTTCACTAGGGTGGCTGAGATTCTCACTAAGCTGCTGAGGCTGGCCTTAAACCTGCGATCCTCCTGTCTTAGCCTCCCAAGTACTAGGATTACAGCTGTGCACCACCACGCCCAATTTGTTATATATATAACCACAATAAAAAATAATAGCATCCCCTTACATTTTCATGTCATTTGCTATTTATATTTTTAAAAAACATGTTTAATGTGTGTATGTATGAGTAATGCAAAGAGGTATAAGATTAAGACCCAACTCTCGACCTGATTTTTTTTGTGTGTGTGTGTGGTACCGGGGATTGAACCCAGGGGCGTTCTACCTCCGCTCTACGCCCCCGGCCCTATTTTTTATACTTTATTTTGAAACCGGGTCTCACAAAGTTGCGGAGGGCCTCACTAAGAAGAGAGAGAGAGAGAGAGAGAGAGAGAGAGAGAGAGAGAGCGCTGAGGCTGGCCATGAACCCAGATCCTCCGGTCTCTGCCTCCCAAAGTACTGGGATTACAAGTGTGTGCCACCACGCCCGGCTCGACCTGATTTATGAAGTTCCACATGATGCAGGCCCCAATTTCTAAATAATAAGTAGTAAATGTTCTGCATGTTCTGTTCCCAGCCTCATCTCCCTGTAGTTTAGAACTCTCTTCCAGCCTACCTCCCACCTGCAACCCCAACTTCACTAGACTGCTCAGACTTCTGGTGCACGCACTGATGCCATTTGTACAGAAGACAGCGCCCTGAGATAGGAACCCTCTGTGACACCCAGGCACCAGTCCTCTCACAACACCCATCCACACTGAACCACCCTACCTGCTGACTTCTTTGTTCCCCAACTATGCTGAAAGCCCCCTGAGTATGAAGACTGTATCTTGCTTACATGAGATAAGCAAAATGCTGTTGCATCTCCAGCATCGAGCATAGTGGCCTCCACTAAATATGTGTGAATTAAATGAGCAGCTAAATGAATGATGTCATGACTCTGTCTTCGAAGAGGCTAAAATCCAATTGAGCAAACAGGACGTAGGCATAACAATAGCTATAAGCATGCCAGGGACAAGTGCTGGGATAGTCTGGAAAAGTGAGTGCCAGGGCTGGTGGTATATGAGAAAATTCAACAGTTGACAAACACTGAGTTTGCGATGTGCCACACACTATTGAAGGCAGAGGAGATACAGCAGAGAACAAAACAAACTTGGCTCCTGCTCTCAGAGATGACATTCTAATGAAGGCAGGCAAACAAACCAACAGAAACCATTTGGAATCAGAACTAAAGACAAAAGAAGCAAGGTTAAATGATGATATAGGTGTAAGGAAATCTTAAATAGTGTGGTCAAGGAAGATCTATGTGAAAAAGCAACTTTGAAACTTAAACCTGAACGATAAGAAGAAATTAGCCATGGAAGGATCTAGAACAATATTACTCAACTGGGGATGGGGGGACAATTTTGTCCCTAGGGGACATTTGGCAGTGCCTTGGGTTGTCACAAGTGCAAAGTGAGGTACCGCTGGTATTCAAGGGGTGGAGGCCAGAGATGCAGGTAAACATGCAATGATTCAATGGAGTCCCCACCACAATCATCTGACCCTAAATGTCAATAGTGCCGGCTTGAAAAACTCTACTCCACGGAAAAACCGTTGCACTAAATGGAAACAGTAGTTCTATGAGCCCTTGATGGGCAGTGTGGAGTACCTGAAGAGGAGAAACAGCAGTGTGGCTGGAACCTAATAAACAAGGAGGGGAGAAACACGAGACAGGTCCACTGGGAAGGCAGGATCTTACAGGGCCATATAGACCATGCCAGGGATTTGTTGAAGCAGAAAAGAGGAAAGAGGGCCTTTCAGGTTGGATGAGTTGCATATGCAAACATTAGAGTCAGAAAAGCACAAGTAGAAAACCAGAGGCTCAGAGGAAAAGTTGGTGTCAGAGAAGAGAGGGTGGAAAAGAATCAGATAGCAAAGAGGCTACAACTCCAGAATGGGCAGGTTTAGATCTATTCTCTAGTCAATGAAGAGGCATTTTGAGCAAGGAGTTGAACAAAGCAATATTTCTGGAAGTTTAATCTATTGGTCAGGAAGGGCAGTTCAGAAGCCATTGCAAGCCGGGCGTGGTGGCACACACTTGTAATCCCAGTACTTTGGGAGACCGGAGGATCCGGGTTCGCGGCCAGCCTTAGCTCTCTTGCTCTCTCCCTGTCTCTCTCTCTCTCTCTCTCTCTCTCTCTCTCTCTCTACCTAGTGAGGCCCTCCGCAACTTCGTGAGACCCAGTTTCAAAATAAAGTATAAAAAATAGGGCCGGGGGCGTAGTGCGGAGGTAGAACACCCCTGCGTTCAATCCCCGGTACCGCAAAAAAAAAAAAAAAAAAAGAAAGAAGCCATTGCAGAAACCCACACAGAAAGTCAGGTGTTGATGGTGCATGCCTGTAATCCCACTACATGGGAGGCTGTAATCCCAGTACATGAGACAGGAGGACCACAAATTCAAGGACAGCCTAGGCAACTTAGTGAGACCCTCTCTCAGAATAATATATATATATATATATATATATATATATATATATATATATATTAAAGAGCTGGTGGTGTGGTGCAGAGGTAGAGCATCCCTGGGTTCAATCCCTAGTACTATATACACACAAAGAAACCCACATAGGAGGTAAGGGGGGGACTAGGATAGAGGCTGTGAGACAGGAAGCAAGAATACTGAAGCAAGGAAGCATGGTGTGCTAGTCAGCTTTCCATCACTGTGACAAAATATCTGACATAAACAACTTAAAAGGAAGAAAGGTTAACTTTAACTCGCAGTTTCAGTGGTTTTGGTCCATGGTCAGCTGGCTCCATGGCTCCGGGCCTATAACGAGGCAGAGCATCCTGGTAGAAGGGTGTGGAAGAGCCAAGCTGCTCATCTCGTAGCCAGAAACAGAGAGGAAGGGGCTGGAAACAAGATACAGTCGCCCATGGCATGTCCCAAGGACCCACTCCATCCAACTAGCACCCACCTTCTAGAGTTCCCACCTCCTCCCTCTAGTCCATTCTAATTGTTAATCCATCAAATGGATTAATCCACTGATGAGCTCAGAGCCCTCACGATCCCATCGCTTCTCCAAAGCCCCAGTTCGGAACACTGCCACATTGAGGAATGAGCCTTCAACACATGAGCCTTTGGGGGTCATTTCATAGCCAAATACATGGAAATCAGGAGCTGATGGGACGAGGCCGCTCTCCCAGTGCACAGCACACCTGGGAATGGCAGGGGTGGAAGCGTGTCTATGTTGGATGCGAAGCACACCATGGGTTCTGGCTAGAAGATGCAGCCATTTTCCCATGGTCCAAGTCCTAGAGAACCCAAAAGTAGTCTGACCCTTTCATAAACTATCTTTAGCCCAAGAAAAATCAACAGAGACTGCTTACAAGGAGCAGGAGAAAAGAAATCACAACATGGGATTCTAGGCAGCAGGGTCTTAGGATTTATTTATTTACTTTTGGTGGTAGAATTTTGTCTAAGTTTTCCACAGACACTTGTCTTTGTAGAAGATTCAAAAGGGAAAGCCACTTTTCCTGCCTCACAGAGTTTATAAATAGTCACATACTAAAAATATAAGAAAAGAAGCATATGTAGACAGTTTTCTAATGACCTATAGAAGCTATTAAGATACCCTCTCTTAGGGGCTGAATAGTGTCACCAAAATTCATCTGTTGAAGTCCTAACCCCAGAATGTGATTATGTCTGGAAATAGGGTCTTTAAAAAACAATAATGAAGGTAGCTAGATGTGGTGGCTCACGCTTGTAATCCCAATATTTGGGAGGCTGAGACAGGAGGATCTCAGATTTGCGGCCAGCCTCGGCTACTTAGTGAGTCCCTCCACAACTTAGTGAGAACCTGTTTCAAAAATACAGAATAAAAAATAGGGCTGGGGGTGTAGCTCGGAGGTAGAATGCCCCTGGGTTCAATCCCCAGTACCGCAAAAAAAAAAAGGTAAAATTAGGTCATATGGGTGGGCCCTAATCCAATATAACTGGTGTGCTTATAAAACAAGGAAATTAGGACAAAGACACACACAAAGAAAACCACTGGAGATAGGAGGAGACAGCCATCTGCAAGCCAAAGAAAGAGGCCTCTGAAGAAATCAAACCTACTAAGCTGGGCATAGTGGTGCAGGCCTGCAATCCCAGTACGGGAGGCTGAGACAGAAGGATTGCGGGTTCCATGACAGCCTCAGCCACAGAGCGAGACTCTTAGCAACCTTATCCAGACCCTGTTTCAAAACAAAGAATAAAAAGGGCTGGGGGTGTAGCTTGGAGGTAGAATGTCCCTGGGTTCAATCTCCAGCAAAGAAAAGGAAGAAAGAAAGAAAGAAAGAAAGAAAGAGAGAGAGAGGGAGGGAGGGAGAGGAAGAGGGAGGGAG
>PVJS01022798.1:0-30196 GCA_004027185.1 Glis glis | reverse complement strand
CCTATTTTTTATGCTTTATTTTGAAACCGGGTCTCACGAGGTTGCGGAGGGCCTCACTAAGGAGAGAGAGAGAGAGACACAGAGAGAGACAGAGACAGAGACAGAGCGAGAGCTGAGGCTGGCCGCGAACCCGGATCCTCCGGTCTCAGCCTCCCAAAGTACTGGGATTACAAGCGTGCGCCACCACGCCCGGCTCCTCTGTAGTTTTTCTAACACAGGTTCTGAAGTCGCTCAGTGGCTGAGTGGACACCTCTATTTTGTTTGCTTCATCTTTAGGTGAACAACTTCGTGATCTTTGAAGGCTTCTTTGCTCACCAACATGGTAAGTTTTCTCACCTCATGTTGGTCACGCAGCTGGGACGAGGGGAAGGAAGAGGCGGGCTCTTGGACGCGCTGACCCCACTGAGGGGCACCACCACTTCCTTCCTCACAGGGCCCCCCGCTCCCTCTCTGAGGGCAACTCGACATTCTCGTGCTGCTGCAGCCGACCCCACGCCTGCTGGTAAAGCCTCATCCATTGGGTGGAACTGTAGCGCAGGGACGGCAGCTACTCTAGAGGCCCCAGGAAGACTGTGCTACCTGTGGGCGATTCTGGAAAGTTCTAAAGCAGCCGTGTCTCCAGCAGTCATCCTCATTTGCCTTTGCCCTCATGGGAGCTTACTGCATTTTATACTTGGCAAGATTTTTGTTGTTGCTGTTGCTAGGGATTGAACCCAGGGCTTCACCAATGCTAAGCATAGAGCTCCGTTATTGAGCTGCTCAGCAGGCACATTCGGAGCCTGTGAGACATTGATGGAGCCTCTTGCTAGGTCAGGTTCATCAAAATAGGCCAGTGTTAGGGCCGGGCATGGTGGCGCATGCTTGTAATCCCAGTACTTGGGAGGCAGAGACCGGAGGATCCGGGTTCGCGGCCAGCCTCAGCTACTTAGTGAGGCCCTCCGCAACTTTGTGAGACCCAGTTTCAAAATAAAGTATAAAAAATAGGGCCGGGGGTGTAGCTCGGAGGTAAAACGCCCCTGGGTTCAATCCCCGGTACCGTCAAAAAAAAAAAGTAGGCCAGTGTTAGCCGGGTGTGGTGGCACATGCCTGTAATCCCAGTACTTGGGAGGCTGAGACAGGAGGATCGCAGGTTCAAGGACAGCCTCAGCAAGTAGTGAGGCTCTTATCAACCTAGTGAGACTGTGTTTCAAAATAAAAATTTTTTAAAAATAGGGCTAAGCCGGGCATCGTGGCATATGCTTATAATCCCAGTACTTGGGAGGCAGAGACAAGAGGATCGCAGGTTCACAGCCAGCCTCAGCAACTTAGTGAGGCCCTCTGCCACTTAGTGAGACCCTGTTTCAAAATAAAAAGAATAAAATAGGGCTGGAGTGTAGCTCTGAGGTAGAATGCCCCTGGGTTCAATCCCCAGTTCCAAAAAAAAAAAAAAAATAGACCAGTGTCACACTCCTTTGTAACCTCCTCAGGCTTCTATCAGCCAGAGAGGGACAGGCAAGTGCAGACATTTCCAGTCATAGAGGAGTGACCTAAGTGGTCCAAAGCTGAAATATTAGATTTAGAAGAGCCAGGGCCGGGCGTGGTGGCGCACGCTTGTAATCCCAGTACTTTGGGAGGCGGAGACTGGAGGATCCGGGTTCGCGGCCAGCCTCAGCTCTCTTGCTCTCTGTCTCCCTGTCTCTCTCTCTCTCTCTCTCTCTCTTTAGTGAGGCCCTCCGCAACTTTGTGAGACCCGGTTTCAAAATAAAGTATAAAAAATAGGGCCGGGGGCGTAGCACGGAGGTAGAACGACCCTGCATTCAATCCCTGGTACCGCAAAAAAAAAAAAAAAAAAAAAGAAGAGCTGGTGAAGCCTGGAAGTTGAGCTTGGTGCTGCGTGCCTGTAATCCCTGTAATCGCCTGTAGTCCTCCACAAGGGAGGTGGAGACAGGAGAACCACAGGTGTGAGACCAGCCTCAGCAACATAGCAAGACCCTGTTTCAAAATAAATAAGCCAGGCGTGGTGGGGCATGCTTATAATCCCAGTACTTGGGAGGCTGAGACAGGAGGATTGCAGGTTCACGGCCAGCCTCTGCAATTTAAGAGAGACCCTGTTTCAAAATAAAATAAAACACGGCTGGGAGTGTGACTTGGAGGTAGAATGCCCCTGGGTTCAACCCCCAGTACCAAAATAAATAAATAAATAAATATTAAAAAGGGCTGAAGAGGTAAAATGCACCTGGCTTCAACCCCTAGTACCAAAGAAAGAAAGAAATGGTAAAGGGGACCAGGTCCAGTGACACATTCCTGTGATCCCAGTACTTGGGGGGCTGAGACAGGAAGATTGCAGGTTTGAGGCTAGCCCATGGAAACTTACCATGACCCTGTTTCAAAATGAAAAATAAAATAGGATTGGGGCTGTAGCTTAGAAGTAGGACACCCCTGGGTGTAATCTTCATTACACCCCCCCCAACACCAACACACAAATTAGTTTTAGAAGGTAATGCTCAAGCCGGGCGTGGTGGCACACGCTTGTAATCCCAGTACTTTGGGAGGTGGAGACTGGAGGATCCAGGTTCGCGGCCAGCCTCAACTCTCTCTCTCTCTCTCTTCCTGTCTCTCTCTCTCTCTCTTCCTGTCTCCCTCTCCCTCTCCCTCTCTCTCTCTCTCTCTCTCTCTCTCTCTCTCTCTCTCTACTTAGTGAGGCCCTCCGCAACTTTGTGAGACCCGGTTTCAAAATAAAGTATAAAAAATAGGGCCGGGGGTGTAGCGCGGAGGTAGAACGCCCCTGGGTTCAATCCCCAGTACCGCAAAAAAAAAAAAAAAGAAGGTAATGCTCAAAATTTAAAACATTTCTGCCAAGTGTGGTGACACACACCTGTAATCCCAGTACTTGGGAGTCAGACAGGAGGATTGAAGGTTTGAGTCCAGCCTCAGCAACTTAACAAGACCCTGTTTCACAATAAAAAATTAGGCTAGAGTGTAGCTCAGATTAGAATGCTCCTAGGTTCAAGGAAATAAGTGTAGCTCAGATGTAGAATGCCCCTGTGTTCAATGCCAGTAACACACACACACACACACACACACACACACACACACACACACACGTGCGCGCGCGCGCACACACAAAACCAAACCTCCAGTGCTGCCCAGCTTCCCCATGCAGTCTTCGTGCACATTCACTCCAGCCTGAGTCCCCCTCTCCCTTTTTCTCAGTCCATCCTTCAGGACAGCACAGATAGAAGGGCCGTTTTCCTGCGCTCGCCGAGGGTTACTCCCACTTCCCAGTGGCCAGGAAAGAGAGTAATGACCACTCAGAGAACAGTTGTGCCTGTTGTTAGCATCTATTAGCATCAGACATTGATACCTGTGCCTCGCTTTGCTTTTCAAATCTCCCCATGCGGTGCCTACTGGCCCACCAGCAGAAAGGGCATGAGGGTCAACAGGGATGGTGAAGACACAGGTCCCTAGGGGAGGGCACTGTGGGTAGAGCTTAAGTGAATTAGCTTGAGCCATCTCATCTGCCACACATGATGGAGGACTTTTTTTTTTTTTTTTTTTTTTTTTTTGGTACTGGGTATTGAATTCCAGGGCATTCTAACTCTGAGGTACACCCCCAGCCCGGTCTTATTTTTTATTTGGAAACAGGTCTTACTAAGTTGCTGGGGCTGGATCGAACCTGCAATCCTTCTGTCTCAGCCTCCCAAATACTGGGATTATAGATGTGTGCCACCATGCCTGGCTGGACTACCTCTTAAAGAGGAAGGAGAGAGGCTGGGCGTGGTGGCGCACGCTTGTAATCCCAGTACTTTGGGAGGCGGAGACCAGAGGATCCGGGTTCGCGGCCAGCCTCAGTGCTCTCTCTCTCTCTCTCTCTCTCTCTCTCTCTCTACTTAGTGAGGCCCTCCGCAACTTCGTGAGACCCGGTTTCAAAATAAAGTATAAAAAATAGGGCCAGGGGCGTAGCACGGAGGTAGAACACCCCTGGGTTCAATCCCTGGTACCGCAAAAAAAAAAAAAAAGAGGAAGGAGAGGAGGCTGAACTTTTGCTAGTACATCAGCCCCACTTACTCTGATGTTCTTTTTTGGATGCCCATATTTTCTCATCATCCTTTTTATGTTTATTTATTTATTTATTATTTTATTTGTTGTGGCATGGGGGATGAAACCCAGGGACCTTCTACTTCCGGACTACCCCCCCAAACCTATTTTATTTTTTTATTTGGAAACAGGGTCTCACTAAGTTGCTGAGGCTGGCTTCAAACCTGCGATCCTCCTGTCTCAGCCTCCCAAGTACTGGGATTACAAGCATGTGCCACCACGCCCGGCTATTTATTTATTTATTGTGGTACTAGGAATTGAACCCAAGGACATTCTACCTCCGAGCTACACCCCCAGCCCTATTTTATTTTTATTTTGAAACAGGGTCTCGCTAGGTTGAGAGTCTCACTACTTGCTGAGGCTGTCCTTGAACCTGCAATCCTTCTGTCTCAGCTTCCCAAGTACTGGGATTACAGGCATGCTCCACCACACCCAGTTAAATATTTTGTTTTAACTTAATAAAACTTCCACCTCTCCACATCTTTTTGCACAGGAAGGGGAGGTCCTGCCCCTCCCCACCTTCCCCTAGCCTCTCCAGAGAGATTTCCAATTAACCAAGGGCTTTGTCCATCTTATCTAGAGGAACCCAGGGTCCTCGCTGGCCCAGCTGGGACCATTCCACTGCCCCAGAACCCCAGGGGGGCCTGACAGCACCCACGGACAGTAAGAGCTTGCCTCCCCTCGGCTGCCCTTCTCCTGCATCTCCCAGGCCCCCAGTCTCCCCTTGGGTCTTCTCCCCTTAACTGTGTTTGGCCTACTCCTTCTGGCTCTCCCCCAAAGCACTCCAGCATCCCCCCGAATTTCCTTTGGTGTCCTGGCTCTGCCGTAGCACGGCTTCTGCGATCGCATTCCCAGGAGGAACCGTGGTATCAGGGAGTAGATGTTTGGGGTTGTGAGGGTAGTGGTGGGGCGGAGGGGGCAGAGTGTGTCTCCAAACCCTAACCTGTGTCCTCTCCCATCACCAGCTCCAGCGAGGAAGCTGCCACCCAAGAGAGCAGAGGGAGACATCAAGCCATACTCCTCCAGTGACCGAGAATGTAAGGGGGGCTGGGATAGGGTGGCTGGGCCTGGGGCCTTAACACCAGGAAAGGGGTGCTCAGGGCCCTAAAGACTCGGATTTCAGCTGGGTGTGGTGGCGCACGCATCCCAGTACTTGGGATGCTGAGAGAGGAAGATTGCAGGTTCGAGGACAGGCTCAGCAAATAGTGAGACTCTCATTACCTATCGAGACTCTGTTTCAAAATAAAAATAAAATAGGACTGGGGGTGTAGCTCAGAGGTAGAATGCCCCTGGGTTCAGTCCCCAGTGCGACAAAAAAAAAAAAAGACTCGGATTTCTCTCTTGCCACCTAATCTGTGACTCTTCCTTCTCTCCCCTTTTCTTCTGTCTTGCCCTTTATTCTCCCCTCTCTCCAGTTCTGAAGGTAGCTGTGGAGCCCCCTTGGCCCCTAAACAGGGCCCCTCGCCGTGCCACACCTCCAGCCCACCCACCACCCCGCTCCAGCAGCTTGGGCAACTCGCCAGAACGGGGCCCCCTCCGCCCCTTTGTGCCAGAGCAGGAGCTCCTGCGTTCCCTGCGCCTCTGCCCCCCGCACCCCACCGCCCGCCTTCTGCTGGCCACTGACCCTGGGGGCAGCCCAGCACAGCGTCGCCGCACCAGGTAACAGGAGTTGGAGGGTTAGGGGGCCTCAAGACTGTCAAAGAGGAGGTTAGGAATGACAAAGGGGATTGGGTGTGGGGTGGCACATGACTGTAATCCCAGTATTTGGGAGGCTGAGACAGGAGGATCACAGGTTCAAGGCCAGCACATGGCAACTTAGTGAGACCCTGTTTCAAAAATGAAATATTAAAAGGTGTGTATGTGTGTGTAAGCTGGCCATGGTGACACACACCTGTAATCTCAGTACTTGGGAGGCTAAGACAGGAGGATCTCAGGTTCGAGGCCAACCTCAGCAACTTAGCAAGACCCACAGCAATTTAGTGAGACCCTTTTTCAAAATAAAATAGGAGCCGGGCGTGGTGGCACACGCTTGTGATCCCAGTACTTGGGAGGCTGAGACCGGAGGATCTGGGTTTGCGGCCAGCCTCAGCTACTTAGTGAGGCCCTCCGCAACTTAGTGAGACCATTTCAAAATAAAGAATAAAAATTAGGGCTGGGGGTGTAGCTCAGAGGTAGAATGTCCCTGGATTCAATCCCCAGTACCACAAAAAAAGAAAGAAAAATAGGGCTGGGAGTATAGTCAGAGGTAGAGAATGCCCCTGGCCTCAATCCCCAGCACCATTATAAAAAAAAATGTGGGGGAGTGTAGCTCAGTCAGTGGTTGAACACTCTTGGATTCAGTCCCCAGTACCACCACCACCACCACCACAATGGCAGTTGGATGTGGTGGTGCACGCCTGTAATCCCAGTACTTGGGAGGCTTAGGCAGGATCACAGGTTCCAGGTCAGCCTCAGCAATGTAGAGAGACTCTCAGCAACCCAGAGAGACCCTGTTTCCAAACAAAAAATAAAAGGGACTGGGGGTGTAGCTGGGAGGTAGAATGCTCCTGGGTTCAATCCCCAGGACCACACCAAAAAAAAAAGGAGAGAGAGAGAGTGAGAGGCAGAGGAATGGAGGGAAGGAGGGAGGGAGGGAGGGAGGGAGGGAGGGAGGGAGGGAGGAAGGAAGGAAGGAAGGAAGGAAGGAAGGAAGGAAGGAAGGAGGCAAGTGGTAATTTGAATGTCAGAGATGTGTAACAATGACAGGTGGATTGGGGAGTCCCAAAACCTTCCAACAAACATATATTGAAAAATATTTGTGAAAATGATCTGGAGAAATGTTTGAGCAAGAGAGCAGAATAGGGCTTTATCTGGAGCCCAAGGACCCTCATTTTAATGTGAGAGTTGTATAGAAGGGTAGGAAGAACTCAACTCCATCGGGTGGGGGGACTGAGCCTTCAAAGCTAGGGAGATCTTGGTCTAACACTTGCGGGGAACGGGCAGTACCTCTCACACACACTGGGAACCCTGGGCCCCGGGGTCAGTGTCTGGTGTGCCAGGAGCCCTTCCCGGCAGACAGGGGGTGTGGGCATCTCCTTTATTTCTGCCTCTGGCTTCCTCTTCATCTCTGACTGCTGTTTTTCTCTCTCCCCCATTTTCCCTCTCCCTTCGTCCTGTCCATAACATCCCTCCACAGCTCCCTTCCCCGCTCTGATGAGAGTCGATACTGACAGACACCCCTTTTCCTCCTGGGGAGGCCTGGGGCGGGCAGAGACCTCTCTCCCTGAGAACCTCAGACCCCTCTTCCGTGCATCCTCCAGGCCCCAGTGGATCCTGACAGACAGAGCCCATAGGATTCCCTCTTCCCCTTTCTTGTACAACTGGGTTGTCAGGGTCCCAAGCAGCCTGATACTTTGTAGCTTTTCTTATCACAGGAGGCACCCTGCTCTCCCCACCTGGGCTCTGAACACTCCCAGACCCCTGGGTGGGTGGCTCATACTGATTCTCTAGAAGCACACTCTTGCTTGCCATCGAACTCGGTTCCGCCACGGAAGGTCTCCTCTGCCAGGGAAACCTTTGAAGGAGTCTTGTCCGTGGAGTGATCCCCAATTCCCTCTGCAGTGCCACTGGGGACTCTAATACTGCTTTGTGCTGCCGGCCACACTTGCCCTTTCAGCCTGCTAACGGCAGCCAGTGAGTGAGCTCTGCTCGGAGCAGTCCAGTTAGGAGGACAGGGACTCACCGGCTCCCCAATGGGGTCGACTCAATGTTGCCAAACTCTCAATCTCCACGTGTTTTGTGTATGTGTCAGGGAGCCCCCAAACCGATGTTGCTCTGAGGTCTCTAAAGAAGACTCACTGGCACCACCACTTCCCCCAGACCCAGAACTCTCTGAAGGAGTTTGTTTCCTGGCAGTTGACCCCAGCAAGCACCCTGGGGTCACTCTTAGGCATGTTTCTGAAGATAAACCTGGGTCTCTCGGATCTGTTTGATCCTGGAATCCCCTCGCACTCATCCCTCCCTGGTAGCTGCACTGATAGAGCCCTGTCTTGTGAGGCTGTCTTGAGATGAGATGGGGGACCACTCTTCTGCTGGCCTTCCTCTCTCCTTTCCTCCATAGCAAGAACGTCCCTCCCTGCTCCTTGCCCAGGGTATAGATAGGTCCTTCCCCTCCCCCCCTTTGAATGTGTGTGTAGATCAGGAACTTCCACTGTGTTCCCTCCAGTCCTTGGGAGCAGGATCTCCCTCTCCTCCCTCCCTCCCCCCCTCCTCCCTTTTCTTCTCCCTCTCTGTGCTGTCTGAATAAAGTGTGAATTCTTTTGTTTTCTAAATTGACATTTTCAATGAAAAAAAGAACCACACAAAAATGAAATAGCCTAAGGTGTCAGCCTCGTTTGTTCGTCACCCTTATTTATTTTCCTGGGGTCTCACGATCTCTCTCCCTCTCAGCCTCTTCACTGCTGAGATCTGCAGATCTTTCTCCAGGAAGCCTCAGTGCTCTCCTTCCAGGGTGTCTGCTCCTCCCCATCCTGTGTCGCTGGTTCTCCCTGGCAAGTTGTGTCTCCTCTTGTGGGGTCATTGGATCCCTCTGCACATGCTTCTGTGTCCCCTGTTCCCTCCAGGAACCTCCAGTGGGACCCACTAGTCACCTCCCAACTGTCCCCTGGATTCTTCTTCCCATGGTGTGACTTCCTTGCTCCACTAATCCCTTGAATCTCTCTCAAGACCAGCCCTTACCTCTACTGAGGACCCCACCCCAAAGGTTCCCTTCCTTTTCCTCCTAAATTTGGCCCTGTCACTACCTATGTCCCTCTGGTATGAGGCATCTTCTACTTAAAGTAACCAGGTTTTCCAAACCAAACATCAGGGCACCTGCTCAAACAAATTCTTTTTTTGCCTGTAAGTCTGTTTTCATGTCACAAGTTGGGTCACATTTAGCCATTTAACATATTACCCCAACTAGAAAAAATAAAGCAACAAATCAGCCAGGTGCATGTGCACATCAATAATCCCAGTACTTGGGAGGCTGAACCAGCCTCCCAGCTTAGTGAGACCCTGTCTCCAAATACCCACGGGTTCAATCCCCCAAACCAACACAACAACAAAACCCCAACAAGTCAAGACTACTCCAGAAAAATCTTGGGGTCTGAGCTCCATCCCCTTTTTGTGTGTACAGCTTAGATTGGAACATGATAATTATCCCTTTCTCCTTGTTCCTGTGCTATTCCTCTTATTCCTCTCCTCTGATCCCTCCATACCCACCCATCTTCCATCCTTTAGCCTGTTCCCCATCATTTCCCATTTCTTCTACAGGGGGAATCCCCCAGGGCTGGTAGCCCAAAGCTGCTGCTACAGCCGCCATGGGGGGTTGAATTCCTCATCCCCCAGTACAGGTAAGTATTCACTCCTCTTCATCCTCAAATCAAGTAGGCCACATGCACTATATACCCCAGCCTTCCCATGCACATGCCTGGTATTTCCACAGGCAACCAAGTATTGAAGCCGGGGGAACAGGAAACGGAGAATAGGTGAGGTCTAAACCCCTCCCCTAACAGCTCCCATCACCTGATTCCTTTCCTAACATTACTCTCAGCTATCTCCTCCTCCTAAATCTTACTCTTAGGAACTGGACATCAGCCCCTCCCACAAATCCTTCTACCTAACACCCTACAAACCTATCTCCCTGTAGGTTCAACTCTAGTGCCTCCCCTTTGGCTTCTCTGAGAGGTTTTAAGTTTGGACATAGTGTTAATGGTTCCAGCTTCAAACCCATCATGTGTCCTCTTCTATATTAAAACATGCGTTTAGCCGGGTGTGGTGGCGCACGCTTGTAATCCCAGTACTTGGGAGGCTGAGACCAGAGGATCCGGGTTCGTGGCCAGCCTCAGCTACTTGGTGAGGCCCTCCGCAACTTCATGAGACCCGGTTTCAAAATAAAGGATAAAAAATAGGGCTGGGGGTGTAGCTTGGAGGTAGAATGCCCCTGGGTTCAATCCCCAGTACCGCAAAAAATAAAAAATAAAAAACCTGCACTTAAGGCATTGAAGAATCTATAATCCTAATTCTCATATTAGTGTCCCCTATAACCCACTATCCATCTTCCCACCCCAGGTCTGCCAGTGAAGCGCAGGTCTTGTCACAAGATGGGTCTGGGGAGGAGCCCCCACACACAGTTCCTCCACAGGCCCAGGCCCCACCAGCCCAGCCCTGGACGGTGGGTGGGGACATGTTCAACGCCAGATTCATTCGAAACCTGCAGGAACGCCGCAGCACCAGGCCTTGGTGACCACAGCCCTCTCTCACACCTTCGAAGTCAGTATTATTTCTCCCTCACTACAGGAGACAGCCAAAGCCCAGCACTCTCAATGGGTGCATTCATTCATTCATTCAACGCTTTCTTACCAGCGCCAAAACTTTTGTATCTTATTTTTAACCAAAGCAATAAAAAGTATTTATTTTTATCACGAGAGCTATTGAAAAACTTGCTTATCATTATTTCAATCCCACCCACCCTTCTCATTTCTCCCAGTTCAGCAGCATCTCAGTGCGCAGGGGCCACAGGTGAGAGTACCGTTAGTTTACTGCGCAGGCGCCGAGACAGCCTGCGGTGGGGGAGCGCAGGCGCACTTCGGCGGGCCAGGCCCTCGGCTGCGGCCCTGCAGACTGCAGTGCGCAAGCGCGCAACATCCCGCTTCCCTCAGTCTCCGGCCCCCCTTCCCCTTCGCGAAGCCGGCTCCGGGGCGCCCGCGCTCCTCTGAGGAGGCCGGAGGCTGGTCTCGGGAGGCGACCTCTCCACTCCCGGAAGATCATGTACCACCCCAGCCGGGGGGCGGCCCGGCGTCTCGGCCCCTGCCTCCGCGCCTACCAGGCCCGACCCCAGGTGAGAGCAGGGGACCCGCGGGAGGGCAGCGGCGGGGGCGGAGAGACCCTCGTCGGGCCGGCGCGCGGGGCGGAGCGCACGCCGGGCTCCGCGCAGGCGCAGTGGCGCCCCGCCGCCCCTTCCCACCTGCACGGGTGGTGCGCGGAGGGGCCGGGTCGCGCGGCCGGCGAGGCGCTGCTGCAGCTGACGCCCTGGGGTGTTGGTTCTGCCGGGCTGAGAGCGGCAGTCGAGTCGAGGTCGGGCAGCCCGGCTCTCCGCGGTTACCTGTGCCTGGAGGTGATTTGAAGGGCAGGGACAGAGGTTCGCGGCCGGGCCGCAGCGACGCCCGGAGTCCCCCAGCCCCGATCACAACCGCGGGCCGCGCTGTGCTCCCGCGCATCCTGCACCTGGAGAACGGTTCCGGCAGGAAGGCCGGCCCGGGTGAACCCGGTTCGGGTCCCTGTACCCGGGCCTGCAAGATGGCCACGCCCCCAGCAGAGACGGCGCTTCGGGGACACTGTCCCGGACAGAGGTACCGGCGCGGCCCGTCCGCCCTCCCCGAAGTGAGACCCCGGGGGTTCCGTGGGAGCGGAGGGACTGCGCTCCCTTTGGGTGACCTCTCGTCCTCGCAGTTTCAACGTTGGTAAACTGGGGAGAATGGAGTCTGCCGGGGTTAGGTCATTTGGTGGGAATGACCTAAGTGATAATAGCTTCCATTTATGTACTATACGGATCGCAAAGTTTTATTAACATTCATTATCTCATAAAAATCCACCGAGGCCTCATTGTTCTCATTATATGAGGACATTTATAGAGGATAGGGAATGAGAGTGCCTACACAATTCAATTGGAACAAAAATTCTTATCTTTAGTTGAATGTTTTCTCTGTACAACATTTGCACTCTTAATCATGGAGACATGTTGTAGACACGTATTATATCCACAGTACAATAAGACCTCCTCTTCATTCATCAAATATGTATTATGACTTTTGCTATAAAAGAGGTAAAACTGCCCCCAAGCAGTGTTGGAATCTTAAATGTAAAGGTACTCCGGGCGTGGCGGGTCACGGTTGTAATCCCAGTACTTGGGAGGCTGAGACAGGAGGATCGCAGGTTCGAGGACAGCCTCAGCAATTTATTGAGATTCTGTTTCCAAATAAGAAATAAAATAGGGCTAGGGGTATAGCCTGGAGGTAGAAGGCCCCTACCTTTTACCCCCAGAACCACACACACACACATACACACACACACACATACACACACACACAAATGTAAAGGTGCTTGATAAATTTGGGGGGAGGTAGCTGGGTGTGGTTGCACACACCTGTAATCCCAGTACTTGAGAGGAGGATCATTGCAGGTTCCAGGCCAGCCTCAGCAATTTAGCAAGACTCTGTTTCAAAAAATAAAAAGGAGCTGGGTATGGTAGTGCAAGCTCTAATCCCAATACTTGGGATGTTGAGACAGGAGGATTGAAGGTTCAAGGACAGCCTCAGCAGTGTAAGGAGATGCTCAGCAACCTAGGAGACCCTGTTTCAAAACACAACAACAAAAATAGGGCTGGGGGTGTATCCCAGAGGTAGAATGCCCCTGCGCAAAGATAAATCCATCTTTTTTTTTTCTAGTAATTCCATCTCTTCTGTCAGGAGTAGTAGGTGGGATTGGAAGCCTGTTAATCAGTAGAGGTTGGATGAAGGGGCATTAGGTTGCTGGATTCTTATCTTTTTCCCCTTTTGTTTTGTCTCCTTAGGACCAGCTCTCTCCACGGACTCTACCATTCCCACCCTTTTGGCCCCACTCCACGACAACCGCTTCCCCATCTTCTCCTCTTCTCTGGTCCCCCCCACTGCGGCATCCTCCCTCCTGGCCTCTCCCCCAGGCCTCCCCACTCCCTCTCCCTCAGGTTCAGGCCCTCTGTTCACCATGGGTGGTTCTCCCTCCAGGAAAGGGGGAGGAGGGACCAGGACCCGAGGTGCACAGCCGCTGCCTGGATGGGCTTAGGAGCCTTTTTGAGGGGCCTCCCTGCCCATACCCCGGGGCTTTGATACCTTTCCAAGCCCCTGGAACTGCCCACCCTTCCCCTGCCACCCCATCAGGAGATCCTAGTATGGAGGAACACCTGGCTGTCATGTATGAGAGACTGAGACATGAGGTAGGTCAGTTCAAAAGTGGTCTTCATCTATAGTGGGAAAGGATGTAGGTAATCCTTGAAAATAGGAGATTAGAGCTGGGCGTGTGGTGGCACATGCTTGTAATCCCAGTATTTGGGAAGTTGAGACAGGATTGCAGGTTCAAGGACAGCCTCAGCAAATAGCGAGACTTTCATCAACCTAGTGAGACCCTGTTTCAAAATAAAAAAATAAAATGGGGCTGGGGATGTAGCTTGGAGGTAGCATGCTCCTGGGTTCAATCCCCAGTGTCACACACACACAAAAAAAAAGAAAGAAAATAGGAGATTAGGCCAGTGTGGTAGCATATGCCTGCCGGTAATCCCAGTGCTTGGGAGGCTAAGAGAGGATTTCAGGTTCAAGGCCAGCCTCAGCAATTTAGTGAGGCCCTCAGCAACTCAGCAAGACTCTGTTTCAAAATAAAAAATAAGGCCTGGGGTTGTAGTTCAGAGGTAGTACCAGAAAAAAAAGAAAAGAAAAGAAAAGAAGTTAGTCAGATGGATTCTTCCTTAGAATGATAAAGCAGGCATAGAACTATGCTATAGATATTTTCCTGAGGAAAAAGATGCTCCTCTATTTGGATTAAGGGAGGTTAAATATAGGATGAGATGACCTTTCACTTAGAGGGTTTTTTTTTTTTTTGCAGTACCGGGGATTGAACTCAGGGGCGTTTTACCTCTGAGCTACACCCCTGGCCCTATCTTTTATACTTTATTTTGAAACCAGGTCTCACGAAGTTGCGGAGGGCCTCACTAAGTAGGTGAGGCTGGCTGCGAACCTGGATCCTCCAGTCTCCACCTCCCAAGTACTGGGATTACAAGCGTGTGCCACCAAGTCCGGCCAAGAAGGCCCTAAAAATAGAAAACTGAGCTGGGCTTGGTGATGCAGGCTTGTAATCCCAGTACTTGGGAGGCTGAGACCAGAGGATCAGGGTTCGTGGCCAGCCTCAGCTACTTAGTGAGGCCCTCCGCAACTTCGTGAGACCCTGTTTCAAAATAAAGAAGAAAAAATAGGGCTGGGGGTGTAGCTCAGAGGTAGAATACCCCTGGATTCAGTACCTCCCCCCAAAAAATCCCGAGAAATAGGATCTTTCTTTTCCACTGAGTTAATGCTATCATTTTTCACCTAGCTTCCCAACCTCCTCCTTCACTCGCACGACTATACTCTCTATTCATCGGATGTGGAATTCATCAATGAGGTCCTGAACATACGAACCAAGTGAGAATTGGGGCCCTGGGAAGGCCTGGGGAGAGAAAAGGACCCGGTGATCTACACTTATCCTTCTCGCTGCTCAGAGAAGGTCCTAGACTGCTTCTGAGAACTGGTCCTGTTGGGCGTGATGCCATGCGCCTATAATCCCAGTACTTGGGAGGGTGAGACCAGAGGATCGCAGGTTTGAAGCCAGCTTCAACAATTTAGCAAGACTCTCAGCAACCTAGTGAGACCCCGTTTCAAAAACAAAAAAATAAAAAATCGTCTGGTGGTTTAACTTGGAGGTATACTGTCTCTGGGTTCAATCCCCAGTATTAAGAAAAAGAAAAAAAAAAACTGGTTCCCATTCCTCTGACAGAAGCCAGTTTAGTTTTCTGGTTCAGCCATCATGAGATTTGTCATCCTTTTTACAGGGGCCGATCGTGGTATATTGTGTCGCTGACCCTCTGCCGCTTCCTGGCCTGGAACTATTTTGCACAACTTCGGTTGGAGGTTCTACAGCTCACCCGACATCCTGAAAATTGGACGGTGCAAGCCCGCTGGCGGCTCATAGGGCTGCCCATCCACATGCTCTTTCTGCGTTTCTATAAGCGTGACAAAGAGGAGCTTTACCGGTAGGAGAGAGGCGAGAAAGACCCCAAACTATAATCAGTTCCCTAGTCTCGCCTTTTAGGACTTTGATGACTTAGTCTCCCAATCCTTGAGCTACTGTAGACTGATTAAGGAATTTTGTTTGAGTCTACTTAACAAAAACAACAGGGACTTTGAGTATATTAGGAAACCTTTGGACTTCAGTTTTTTTATGTACCTGACACTCGATAGGTACTCAGATATTTACTGAATGAATGAAAATTCCTGCCACCTAAATTGAGCTTCACAGCCTTAGGTTAACTACTTGGTAAATTTCTGGCTGGTAGAATCCCAAGAAATTTCTAGGCTTAGCCTCTTAACATTCTATGTAAGCATTTAAACCAGTGGTTCCCAACTGTGCTGCACAGTGCAATCACAAAAGGATCTTTAAAAAATATTGATGCCAGACATTCTGATTTAATTACTCAGAGTACAGCCTGAGCATCGGGATTTTTCAAAGTTCCCCCAGGTGACCTAATATGTACTAAAGTTTAGGAACGTCTCACTTAAACAAGTGCTTTTGAATTAAGCTTTGGGACCAGTCACCTCCACTCAGCCTCTCTCCTGCTTCCCTAGGTCCTACGATGCCTATTCCACCTTCTACCTGAATTCCAATGGCCTCATTTGTCGACATCACCTAGACAAGGCAAGTCTTGGGGCTGGTGGGTGAGGTGAGGGTAGACGTTTGTGTGCCCCTCCCCAACTGGCATGAACCTTTCTCTCAACAGCTGATGCCTTCACACTCACCTTCAACACCTGTGAAGAAGCTGCTCGTGGGAGCTCTGGTGGCCCTGGGGCTGTCAGAGCCAGAACCCAACTTAAACATGTGTTCGTCCAAGGCCTGATCCAGAAACTGGGGTGGAGGCAGCACTGAAGACGTCGCTACGCACAAGAGGAGGTGGAGGCGGCCAAGAATCTGGAGCCAGCTGCCTCCCCCTTCTCTCCTTCCTTCCTTCCTTCCTTTCCATCTCATGCTGTGTAAAGCTGCTGTGTAACTTAATTGTAAATAATAAAGTTTAAGTAACAACATGGGACAACATGGGATAGAATTTCATGTTGCTTCTCTGGCCCCCAAAAGTTGTCACAAGCTTTATTCCAAAAATAATTTTATTTAATAGATATTAAATATTGTATAGAAGGAAAAGGAGGAGTTGGCGTCAGTTTTTATCCTCTTCTCTACCCTAGCTCTTCTCGTGTCTTGCCTATTTTTTTAGGCATTTTCTTAGCATGGGGATCTTCCAGCTCCTTGGCCTTATAATAGTGGGGAGCCACTTCCAGAAGCCAGCTGCTTTCAATCTCCAGTACCTAGAAGAGAGTAAAGATCAGTAGGGGCCCTTTCCAATGTAGCCTCTCAGGTGTATGTGGCCAAAAACGGTCCTCTTTCCCTTCTCACTACAGGCATTCAAGTATCCACTGAAGTACAGTTCTCAGATCTTAAGATGCTGAGATGAGCTGTTAGAAAGGACGTCTTCCTATTTGGTCCTATTTTCCTGTTCCTGTGCCAGTCCCAGGAACTTGAGCCTGGGTTCTTAGCTTGCCAGCATACAGTACCCCCGCCAGTCTCCACCTGCCTGGGCAGGGGGTGGACCCTTACCTGTCTCATGAACTCCTTGGTGGTCAAGACGAGTTCATGGTAGAGCAGCCAGCGTGGCTGATGCTCAAAGAGGGAGGAGTTGGGATGAATGAACACAGTCTGCTGCTGCTTGACGGTGCGGTAGCCGCTGCGTGTCAGCCGCGCAGTGTGGTAGAAGTAACCAGCAGTGATGGCCTAGGGAGCAGGCGGGCAAAGTCAGTGGCACAGGCAGACAGGGACCCTCGGGACTCCCCACCTTCCAGTGCAGGCTTCTGGAGAACTGGAGAGGTGAGGAATGTGTGAGGAGCCCACTGAGGACAAACTTGAGTGGTCTGGGGAAGAAAGCTCTGGAGGACACGTTTCTCCCATGGGACAGAGCTCAGGCTGGGGACTGCTGTGCACCCCCAGGGGAGAAGCTGCTCCTCGGGAGGTGCTGGGCAGACAGCAGGAGACCGAGGGCATGCTGACCTTGCGGACACGGATGTAGTCCCCCTGACAGGAGCTCAGACCGACTTCCACGCGCTCCAGGAGCCCCTCCAGCTGCTCCCGCACGTCCCGGGCTCGGCGCATCGACCTGAACTGTACGAAGTTCTCATAGCACCACTGCGAAGAGTAGCCGCTCTCAGCCCACTGTGAAGAGGGGTCAAAAGAAAGGGGGTGCAGTGCCGTAAGTGTACCGCAGGACTAGAGCCCCACTTCTCCCTCCTTCCCGTTCACCCCAGCCCAGTGACCTGTGTGTACACGTTTAGCAGAGTCAGGTGGTCCCCACCAGGGAGGAAGAAGTTGACCCGGGCATTGTCAGCATGGACGACCTTGTCCTTGGGGCGGTAGAAGATGGAGTTGTTGACAGAGAGCATGGCGGCCACTGTCAGGATCTCCTCTGAACAGCCATACCTGGACAGGAAAGGAAAAGGACAAGAGTTACAAGCAACACACCTAGGAGCAGACACATGGTGAGGGGGCTGCGGTGGATACTCGCACGTGGGGAAGGTGGGTTAGGACAGTGGCTACAAATCGGACAACAGATTTTAGTGGTGGCGGCGGCAGCCTGGGGTCCAGGAGGGGGAGCGGTAGATGACACAGTTACACAGGAGGATGTGCCAGGCAGGGGCAGGAATTCCGCACTGGGACTTCTGAGGCTGCTGGAGGAGGAAGGGGTACACGGTGCTCCCTGGGGGAAGATCTCTAATCTCGCCACAGCAAAGTAATGCAAATGTGGTCCACACCGCTGTATCTTAATGTCCCAGTCTGAACCTAAAGAATGAGCAAGTTCCAAAAGCAGCCCCCACTCAGCACCCCTCACAGACGGAACTCCACTTCCGCTCATGCCCTGGAGCTTCTCTGTCACTCTTGCTCATTTAATATGATCGAGGGCAGGACAGTGTTTTATCAACCCTCGTGGGCCTCTAAAAGGACAGTAATTTGTGTGTGTGTGTGTGTGTGTGTGTGTGTGAGAGAGAGAGAGAGAGAGAGAGATTGGGGATTGAACCTAGGGGCATTCTACCTCTGAGCTACACCCCCAGCCCTATATTATTTTTTTATTTGGGAATAAGGTCTCGCTAAATTGCTGAGAGCCTTGCTAAGTTACCAAGGCTGGCTTTGAACCTGTGATCCTCCTATCTCAGCCTCCCAAGTCCTGGGATTATAGGCGTGTGCTGCTATGCCTCCTGGCTAATAATAGTTCCTTACTGCCTTATTTGTTGAAGAATAATATGACTAAGAGAAAAAGAGAAAGGGACAAATATGGCCCTGGAGACAGAGGAGGCAGGGCAGTTTGTTTGGTCCAGGGCTTACTTCTCAGAGGCCAAGATCATTTTAGACAGCATGGGGTCCACCGGCAGCTCTGCCATCTTTCGACCAGACTAAGGAGAGGAAATAGAGAGTTGAGGCCAGTCCTCCCTCGGGGCTCCCTCCTCCATGACCCCTTTCTTCCTCCTGTCCCCAGCCCCTGGGGCCTGCCACCTCACCGTGGTGAGCTCCCCGAGGTGGTTGAGGGCTCCCAGGGCATACAGCTGCTCCAAAGCCAGCAACAGAGTCTCATACGGTGGAGGGTCCAGGAAATCAAAGTGCATTAGGTCGTGGATCCCTAGAGAAAGGTACGATGGATAGAAGAGTCCCCACGCAAGGACCAGTGACTCCAGCCCCTCTCCCTCTCCTCTCGGGAAGACCAGGTAGCCCAGTCACCTAAGCTCTTGAGCAGCAGCACGACGTTGCCCAGGCTGGTCCTCTGGATCTCGGGCACGGTGGTCTCCTCCAGCTCATGCTGATAGGCCCAGGCTGTATACAGGCGGAAGCACTTCCCTGCAGCCACCCGCCCTGCCCGGCCAGCCCGCTGATTAGCTGAGGCCTGGAGACAAAGGAGAGGCAGGCTGGTGGATGGTTTGATGAGGGAAAGGAGAAAGGGCAGTGTTTATGCAAGAGCTGTGGGAGGATGCGGACTGCGAGTTCCCCATCCTCTAAGCAGCCCCCATGCTGCTCCTGAGTCGACCTTCCCTGTGGGCTGAGCCCACCTTTCCCGCCCCATTGAGACCCAGCTGACCTTGCTGCAGGGCGTGACGGTGAGTGACTCCATGCCTGTGCGGGGGTTGTAGCTCTTCTGCTTACAGAAGCCTGGGTCCAGCACATAAATGATGCCCTCGATGGTGAGTGACGTCTCAGCAATGTTTGTTGCCACAACGACCTGAGAGCGAGGATGTGGGGTCACCCAGAGCCCCCGCCCACCTAATTACCCGGAAAAAAAGGAAAGGTAGGAGTGGAGAAGCAGGTGTAGCGAGGGGTGGGAGTTGAGGGAATCAGTGTCCAAAGTCAAGAGAGGGGACAAGCAGAAGGGTGAGTCAGCAGGGGCATGACACAGAAGGGAAATGGAGATGGGGCGAGGGGGTTTTCCTTCCAGAGATGGGAGATGGGGGTGCCTAGGTTCCTGCCCCCATCTTCCCCACCACCACCCTCATATTCATCTTCACACATCACTTCCTGACCAGTCTCCCTGCTTCTATTCCTAGCCCTTGTCACAAGACATCCAGAATGGTCCTTTTGAAATATAAACCTAGCCAGGCGTGGTGGTGCACGCCTGTAATCCCAGTACTTGGGAGGCTGAGACAAGATCATAGGTTTGAGGATAGCCTCAGCAAGTAGTGAGACTCTCATCAACCTAGTGAGACCCTGTTTCAAAATAAAAATAAAAGCTGGGAGTGGTGGCGCATGCTTGTAATCCCAGTACTTGGAAGGCTGAGACAGGAGGATCTCAGGTTCGCAGCCAGCCTCAGCTACTTAGTGAGGCCCTCCGCAACTTAGTGAGACCCTGTTTCAAAATAAAGAATAAAAAAAATAGGGCTGGGGGTATAGCCCAGAGGTAGAATGCCCCTGGGTTCAATCCCCAGTACCGCAAAAAAATAAAAAATAAAAATAAAAATAGGGCTGGGGGTGTAGCTCGGAGGCAGAATGCCTCTGGGTTCATCCCCAGTACCAAAAAATAAAAAATAAAATAAAATAAGAATAAAAATAAAATAAGCCGGGCATGGTGGCGCACACTTGTAATCCCAGTACTTGGGAGGCTAAGACAGGAGGAACACAGGTTCAAAGCCAGCCTCAGCAACTTAACAAGGCTCTCAGCAACCTAGTGAGACCCTATTTCCAAATAAGATATAATGTCAGGTTGGGGGTATAGGTTGGAGGTAGAATGCTTCTGGGTTCAATCCTCAGTACTGAAAAAAATAAATAAATAAAAAAGAAAATACCTTTTGTGTGTGGTACTGGGGAATGAACCCAGGGGCATTCTACCTCTGAGCTACACCCCTAGCCCTTTCTATTTTATTATTATTTCTTATTTGTGTGTGTGTGTGTGGTACTGGAGATTGAACCCAGGGGTGTTCTACCTCTGTGCTACACCCCCAGCTCTTTTTATTTTGTGTTTGGAAATAGGTTGCTGAGGCTATCGTTGAACCTGCGATTCTCCTGTCTCAGCCTCCCAAGCACTGGGATTACAGGTGTGTACCATCACCTGGCCTATTTTTAAATTCTGAAACAGGGTCTTGCTAAATTGCTGAGGCTGGCCTAGAACTTGAGGTCCTCCTGTCTCAGCCTCCCAAGTACTGGGATTATAGGCGTTTGCTACTGTACCTGGCTGAAACTAGGAACTTTGTTTTGCTCCTCACTGTATCCTCATCCTAAAGAACAATGCCCGGCACACGGGATGACCGCATTCTCCTACCCCCGCCATGGTTTTTCTCCCTTCAGTGCTGTGGATTGAACCCAGGGCTTCCCGTATACTAGGCAAGGCATACCGGGAAAGAGCTCTACCACTGTGCCGCGCCCCAAACCCTCATTAAATATTTATTGAATGAAATCTTTGCTCAAAATATTTGATTGCCACTCGTCAGTCTAAAGTCCCGTCTTCTACCTGCCACCAACGGCCCTCCTTTTTTTTTTTTTTTTTTTTTTTTTTTGCGGTACCGGGGATTGAACCCAGGGGCGTTCTACCTCCGCGGTACACCCCCAGCCCTATTTTCTTTATAGTTTATTTTGAAACCGGGTCTCACGAAGTTGCGGAGGGCCTCACTAAGTAGAGAGAGAGAGAGAGACAGAGACAGGGAGAGAGAGAGCTGAGGCAGAGCTGAGGCTGGCCGCGAACCCGGATCCTCCGGTCTCCGCCTCCCAAAGTACTAGGATTACAAGCGTGCGCCACCACGCCCGCCAACGGCCCTCCTTTATCTCAGCCACAGTGGATTTGAGCTTGGCCCAGTGCCATGCCATGTGAACCTGCCACTGTAACCCCACCAGCTCCACTCTGCCCTCCAATGCGCCTCAGTCACTTCCTCATGTGTCTTAAAGGTCCATGTCAAGTCCCACCCAAGCTCGCCACGGGCTTCCCTTCTCTGCCTCTCCACGGTGCCTACGCCCTGGATCGTGCACTCGGCGAGGGACCCGCTGCTCCTCAGCTGTGTCTGCAGCAGGGCCCAGCAAGCCCTTCCAGCTGCTATGCACTGTGTGAGCTGCAGGGGGAAGAGGGCAGGTCCCGCCCACTGACCTTGCGTGCCCCGGGGGGCGTGGGCTGGAAGATGCGAGCCTGCATGTCAGAGGGCAGGTTGGCATAAATGGGCAGCACCAGCAGCTCCCGGATTTTTGAGCCCAGGCGGCGGCAGCGGTCCTGCAGCATCTCACAGGCGGCCTCGATCTCCTCCTGGATTTGGGGCAGGAGAGCAGAGGGGTCCCAGAGTCACAGAAGGTTGACACGGCAGCCATGTCTTTCCCTGGGGGACATCATCTCCCTCCCCATATGTCACACACCTGTCCTGTCAGGAAGACCAGGATATCCCCGGGGGGCTGGGTCACATGGATCTGCAGCACAGACACGACACAGGCTTCCAAGTAGTCCGCCTCTGGAGCCTGGGGAGAAGGACGACATGGGGTCACAGTGGGCCCCTGTTCAGGCAAACTTCTCCCAGCTCCCCTTTGCATTTTCCGCCTTGCGACACCACCCTCAGAAGGCCCCACTTCTCGCCCCAGACTCCAGCCCGGCCGCCCTGAGGGGCACCTTGGTGTAGAAGATGTCGACTGGAAATCTGCGTCCAGGGATTCGGAAGACAGGAGCGTCATCGAAGAAGGTGGAGAAACGGGCAGTGTCCATTGTGGCGGAGGCCACCAGGACCTTGAGCTCGGGTCGGAAGCGAGCAACATCCTTGATCAACCCAAAGAGAATGTCTGTATGTAGGGTCCGTTCATGAGCCTCGTCGACCATCACCACGCTGGGGGAGGAATGGGGGAGAACGAGGGCATCCTAGTTACGTGAGGCCACGTAAGGTTACGAAAGGCCACGTAAGGGAGTTTAGCGAAGGCGGGGCCTGCACTCTGCAGCCTATCCTAGCCATGGCAAAGGTGCCCAAGATGTAGAGACTGCAAGCTGAGGTTGGGACAAGTCTCATATTTCTTGTCAGAGTCAAGAGTCTGCTGAGAAGCTGGGCAGGGTGGCACATGCCTGTAATCCCACCTACTTGGGAGGCTGAGACAGGAGGATTGCTCATGTTCAGGGCCAGCCTGGGCAACTTCGTGAGACAATGTCTCAAAATAAAATTTCAAAAAGGATGGCGGGCCAGGCATGGTGGTGCAAACCTATAATCTCAGTACTTGGGAGGCTGAGGCAGGAAGATCACAGGTTCACGGCCAGCCTCAGCTACTTAGTGAAGCCCTCCACAACTTAGTAAGACCCTGTTTCAAAATAAAGAATAAAAAATAGAGGTGTAGCTCAGCGGTAGAATGCCTCTGGGTTTAATCCCCAGTACTGCAAAAAAATTTTTAATTAATTAATTAAATAAAATAAAAAAAGCCGGGCGTGGTGGTGCACGCTTATAATTCCAGTACTTTGGGAAGCGGAGACCGGAGGATCCGGGTTCATGGCCAGCCTCAGCTCTCTCTCTTTCTCTCTCCCTGTCTCTCTCTCTCTCTCTCTCTATTTAGTGAGGCCTCCGCAACTTCGTGAGACCCGGTTTCAAAATAAAGTATAAAACAAAGGGCTGGGGGTGTAGCGCGGAGGTAGAACGTCCCTGCGTTCAATCCCCGGAACCGAAAAAAAAAAAAACAAAATAAAATAAAAAATAAAAGTCAGGTGTGGTGGTGCATGCTTGTAATCCCAATACTTCAGAGGCTGTTACAGGAGGATCACAGGTTCAAGGACAGTCTCAGCAAGTAGTGAGACTCTCATCGACCCAGCAAGACCCTGTTTCAAAATAAAAATAAAATAGGGCTGGGGTGTAGCTCAGAGATAGAATGCCCCTGGGTTCAATCCTCAGCACCACAAAATAAGTAAATAAATAAAATGAAATAAACTAGGACTGGGGGTATAGTTCAGAGGTAGAATGCCCTTGGGTTCAATCCTCAGTACCACAAAACAAACAAACGAACATAAAATAAAATGGGACTAGGGGTATAACTCAGAGGTAGAATGCCCCTGGGTTCAATCCCCAGCACCACACACACAGACACACACACAGACAGACACACACACACACACACACAGAAAGATACAGGAAGGCACTGATGGGGCAGGAGCACAGAGCAGGAGGAAGAGAAGACACGTGGCTCTTCCATGGGTGGCAGGGATCCTGTGCGTACCTGTAACTTGCCAGGTCAGGCTCGGAGAGGAACTCCCGGAGGAGCATCCCATCGGTCATGTAGCGGAGGACTGTTCGCTCTGACGTGCAGTCCTCAAAGCGGATGCTGTAGCCAACCTAGTCAAGGAGGGGCCGGTAGTAACCAAGAGTCGGCTGGTGCTCCCTGAGCGGAACTTGAACTTGGGGACAGAGGAAGCGGGGCCAATGCCCAGACCAGTGGTGTGGGGCCCCAAGGGCAGTGTGGGCTAAATCCACAGCTAAGTTCCCCTCAGCCCTGGGTCCTCAGAGATCTCACCTCATTCCCAAGCTTCACGCCCATCTCCCGGGCCACTCGGGCGGCCACGCTCATGGCTGCCACTCTCCGGGGCTGGGTGCACGCAATCTTCATACCATTCTTTGTGTACCCCTGAATGACAAAGAAGAAAGAAGTTTCTAGAAGCTCAGTAGCAGGAGGTTTTCTTTTGCAAAATATACCCCCTGGTTCCCATGCAAAATTTAAGAAAAAAAAAGTTATCAAAGTCAGGTCGGGCAGGGGGAAGGAAGAGAACGGACAGAAGCTGAAAACCAGAAAGGAACAAATAGACAAGATGACACTCCGAGGGCACTCAGAGGGGAGCCTGGCCAGTCCTGCAGCCCGGCCCTTGAGGTTGTCAAGGTCAGGGCTCCGCTAGACTTAAGCCAGAAAGGGACAGATCAGCTGAGGCCGACCTAGAAGCAATGGGGACAAAAGAAGGTCAAAAAGCAGGAAAGAAGCCAGGCATGGTGGAGCACACCGATAATCCCAGTACTGGGGAGCCTGAGACAGGAAGATGGCAGGTTCAAGACCAGCCTCAGAGTCCAGCATGGTGGCGCACACTTGTAATCCCAGTACTTGGGAGGTTGAGACCGGAGGATCCGGGTTCGCAGCCAGCCTCAGCTACTTAGTGAGGCCCTCCGCAACTTAGTGAGACCCTGTTTCAAAATAAAGAATAAAAAAAATAGGGATGGGGGTGTAGCTTGGAGGTGGAATGCCCCTGGGCTCAATCCCCAGTTCCGCAAAATAAATAAATAAATAAATAAATAAATAAATAAATAAATAAATAAAAGACCAGCCCCAGCAATTTAGCAAGAGTCTCAGCAACCTAGCAAGACCCTGTTTCAAAACAAAAAATAAAAAGGGCTGGGGGCATAGCTTAGAGGTAGAATGCCCCTGGGTTCAGTCCCCAGTACCACACACACACACAAAAAGAAACATGAAGAATATGGTCAGCTGGGCATGGTGGCACACGCCTGTACCTAGGAGGCTGAGATAAGAGGATCACAGAATCAAGACAACCGAGCAAGACCCTGTTTTAAAGCAAAAAATAAGAAATGGGCTGGTGATGTAGCTTGGAAGTAGAATGCCTGTGGGTTCAATCCTCAGTACCATAAAAAAAAAATAAGCTGGACATGATAGCACACACTTATAATCCCAGTTCTTGAGAGGCTAAGACAAGAGAATCACAGGTTCACAGCCAGTCTCAGCTACTTAGTGAGGCCATTTGCAATTCAGTGAGAACCTGTTTCACACTTGATCTTAGCCAAAAGGCCAGGAAGCAATGTAAGACTCTGTTTCAAAATAAAAAGAATAAAATAGGGCTGGGGGTTTAACTTGGAGGTAGAATGCCCCTGTGTTCCATCCCCAGTACCACACACACACACACACACACACACACACATACACACACACACACACACACACTAATAAATAGAAATATAAATTTATTTATTTATTATTATTATATTTTTTTGCAGTACTGGGGATTGAACCCAGGGGCATTCTACCTCCAGGCTACACCCCCAGCCCTATTTTTTATTCTTTATTTTGAAACAGGGTCTCACTAAGTAGCTGAGGCTGGCCACAAACCTGGATCCCCCGGTTTCAGCCTCCCGAGTACTGGGATTACAAGCATGCACCACCACGACCGGCCTAATATTTAAAAACACAAAATAAAGTAGGGCTAGGGGGTGTAGTTCAGAAGTAGAATACCCCTGGATTCAATCCCCAGTACAAAAAAAAAAGTATGATCTTTATTCTCAAGCACCTCATGACTGACAAAAAGACAGGCAAACAATGACCCTGAACATCCCGTCAAGGAGCCCTGACAGGATTGTGCTCAGTGCAGGCCTGGAACCTGGAGGGCCAGGACCTTACCTCCTCGAAGAGGTACTGCGGGATCTGGGTGGTCTTCCCCGAGCCCGTCTCGCCTTCGATGATGAGGATCTGGTGGTTAGCGATGGCGGCCAGGAGCTCCTCACGGAATGGGAACACCGGGAGGCTGCGGCGCACGGCCTGGATGCTCTCCTTCTGCTGGGCCTGGGCTGAAGGAGCGGGAGCCGAGGGCTCCTACGAAGGAGAGGAAGGGCTGTGAGCCCGTGGCCAGGGCGGAGCCTCCGCAATGCCCAGAGCTCTCCCGCTTACCTCGTCACCCTGGAGCTGAGTGGCGCGGACGAACTCGATGGTCTCCTCTTCCTCCAGCACCAGCTGGTACTTGGGCTCCTGGGACGCAGCATCTCGGGCCCCAAACTTCAGGGATGCCGCCCCCAGCCGGGCCTCCTCCCAGCGCCGCTGCTCCTCCCCAGGGGCGCTCGATTCCTCCTCCACTAGGTCCACAGCTCGGGCTGGCTATGGAGAGAGGGTGGCACATGAAGACCTGAAGACAGGGGTGTCCCCTGCTCAGTGCCCTCTACCCACTGCAAAAGGCAAGAGAGGGAAGGGGCCGGCTCAGGCATGCTGCACCCCTGAAGCCACACTGCTTCGCCTCACCGCTACACCCGCACCTGGCCCCGCGTCTCCTTGGGTATGTGGTAGCGGTTGGTGGCCTCCAGCTTCTCCTGCTCCCCGGCTGCCCGGTACTCCCGGGCCAGGTCCCGCACGCGCCGCTTGTACTTGAGCTCCCGGCGCTCATGTCGGCTCAGCTCCACGTCCCCAAAGAGGAACTCCTCGTCTGCCAGCTCGGCCTCCAGGTCCTCCAGCTTCTCCCGCTCCCGCTTCGCCAGGTACTCCCGGCGGGACTTCTTCCGCAGCTCAGGGACCTGGGGCAGGAAGGGCCAGTCAAATCCTCATCTCACTGGAGCAGCAGCGCCTTTCCCTACCTGCCCCGAAGTGTGACAAATTCCCTGAGAAGCGGTCGTGAGAACCTAAAAATGTACCCTCCGCCCTCACTCTGCAACAAGTACCCTAATTAACACGGTGCCCACACCGACTCAGGAAAAAGGAAAACTGATGCTTCACTCACTAACACTCAGTGTGATTTGGTCCTAAAGAGTTGAGGAAGGCCGGGCGTAGTGGCACACCTGTAATCCCAGGACTTGGGAGGCTGAGACAGGAGGATCGCAGGTTCCAAGTCAGCCTTAGCAATTTAGCGAGGCCCTAAGCAACTCAGCAAGACCCTGTTTCCAAATAAAAATAAAAAGGGCTGGGGGTGTAGCTAGGAGGTAGAATGCCCCTGGGTTCGATCCCAGGTACAAAAAACAAAGAGTTAGGGCGGGTTTGTGAGTGGGTTCCTTCTCTCTCTCTCTTTTTTTTTTTTTTTTTTTTTTTTGCGGTACCAGGGATTGAACGCAGGGGCGTTCTACCTCCACGCTACGCCCCCGGCCCTATTTTTTATACTTTATTTTGAAACCGGGTCTCACGAAGTTGCGGAGGGCCTCACTAAGGAGAGAGAGAGAGAAAGAGAGAGAGGGAGAGACAGGGAGAAAGAGAGCGAGAGAGCTGAGGCTGGCCGCGAACCCGGATCCTCCGGTCTCCGCCTCCCAAAGTACTGGGATTACAAGCGTGTGCCACCACGCCCGGCTGGGTTCCTTCTCTTGACAACTTAAGTCTGTCCTCAGCTGGCTCCTGTCAACCAAGTCCCCTCCTCTGGAGACCCGACCATCCCTGTCAGCATCCTCACTGCACTTCTTTTTTTCTTTTGCGGTACTGGGTACTGAACCCAGGGGCATTCTACCTCCGAGCTACACCCCCGGCCCTATTTTTTATTCTTTATTTTGAAACAGGGTCTCACTAAGTTGCGGAGAGCCTCACTAAGTAGCTGAGGCTGCCCGCGAACCTGTGATCCTCCTGTCTCAGCCTTCCAGGTACTGGGATTACAAGCGTGCGCCACCACGCCAGCTCCTCACTGCACTTCTGTATCACTTTTCCCTGTGGCTAACCACTCCATCACAAAGTCTTTCTTTTTGTCTCTGATCTTGGCTTCCTGGACTCTGGGACTCACCATGGCTTTCCGGTCTTCTTCGGCCATCTTGAGACGCTTCTGAGCCTCTTCATAAGCCTAGGCGAAGAAAGCAAGAGTAGAGTGGTATGTGGCCAAGGAGCCCTACCCCCACAGCCACTTCCCTTTAGGATCCTAAGGATCATTCAGATGTACTCTCTGAATGGGTACAAGGAGATGTCCCTTCTCTGAGAATCTCTGTGGCTCTCTGTGTACAGCAGAGTTGCCTAAGCCAGAAAATCCACAGGGTCCTCTCACTGCAGAGAACACATCCCCGGACAAAGCCCCCAGAGACCACAATCTCTGTGATGACGGGCAACCTCAGATTTCACCCCGCACCTTCTTGTCTGACCGCTCCAGGACGTTGCGAGTCCGATCCTTGTCCCTCTGCCGGACCCGCTCGGCGAAGGCGTCACGCTCCTCCAGGTCCTGAAGGCGCTCACGCTCGGTCCGCTCCCACTCATCCTCCGACTCGGGCTTCTCTGGTTGCTGCTTGCTCTCCCTACAGCCCAGCCGGCGCATTGGTTAGGGGCATCCTGAACGAAGGCTTACTGTCCCCTCTCCACCTGCCCCATCCTCTCTCCCCCTGCTTCCTTGTGTGGTATTGGGGATTGAACCCAGGGGCATTTTACCTCTGAGCTACACCCCAGCCCTTTTATTATTTATTTATTTATTTATTTATTTATTTATTGTGGTACTGGGGATTGAACCCAGGGGCATTCCACCTCCAAACTACTCCCCCAGCTCTATTTTTTATTCTTTATTTTGAAACAGGGTCTTGCTAAGTTGCAGAGGGCCTCACTAAGTAGCTGAGGCTGGCCGTGAACCCGAATCCTCCAGTCTCAGCCTCCCAAGTACTGGGATTATAAGCATGTGCCACCAGGCCCAGTTCTATTTTTATTTTTATTTATTTATTTTTTTTGCGGTACCAGGGATTGAACCCAGGGGCATTCTACCTCCGAGCTAAACCCCCAGCCCTATTTTTTATACTTTATTTTGAAACCGAGTCTCGAGAAGTTGCGGAGGGCCTCACTGAGTAGCTGAGGCTGGCCGCGAACCTGGATCCTCCGGTCTCAGCCTCCCAAGTACTGGGATTACAAACGTGCGCCACCACGCCCAGCCTATTTTTACTTTTGAAACAGGGTCTCAGTAAGTTGAGGAGAGTCTCACTACTTGTTGAGGCTGTCCTTGAACCTGTGCTCCTCCTGTCTCAGCCTCCCAAGTACTGGGATTACAGACATGTACCACCACGCCTGGCATTTTATTTTTTATTTATTTATTTTTTTGCGTCACTGGGGATGGAACCCAGGGACATTCTACCTCCGAGCTACACCCCCAGCCCTATTTTTTATTCTTTATTTTGAAACAGAGTCTCACAAAGTTGCGGAGGCCTCACTAAATAGCTGAGGCTGGCTGTGAAACCGGATCCTCCGGTCTCAGCCTCCCAAGTACTGGGATTACAAGCATGCGCCACCACACCCAGCTTTTATTTTTTATTTTGAAAGGGGCATCTCACTAAATTGCAAAGAACTTCACTGAGTTGCTGAGGCTGGCCAAGAACCTGTGATCCTCCAATCTCAGCCTCTGAGTATTGGGATTACAGGTGTGCGCCACAGGCTCTCCCCCTGCTCTGACTTACCCGGTCTTCCCCTTCCCTGTCTCAGAAACCTCTTCCTCCTCTTCTTCATCCTCCTCCTGGCGCTTCTTCCTGAGGTGTTTGCGTTTCTTGCGCTTCTTCTGGGGGCTGCTCCCAGCCCTGCCCACGGTCTCCTCACTACTCTCCTCACTGTCCTCCAGCAGCCTGTAAGATCGGTTCTTCTCCAGCAAGGCTCGGGCCTCTCGCTCTGCTGCCCGAGCTGGCTTTTCTACCACCGCCTTCCGAGGTACCTGTCAGCAGAGGGGAAGAGAAGCCGTGTGAGCGACTCCTTGTCTCTGTCTTCCCATTCAGTACTGAGATTACAGGTGTGCGCCACTGCGCCCTGCCCAGCACTTACATTCTTTGTTTTGGTACTGGGACTGAACCCAGGAGCATTCTACTTCTGAGCTACACCCCAGCCTTATTTCCTTTCTTTCTTTCTTTTTCTTATTTATTTATTTTTTGCGGTACTGGGGATTGATCCTAGGGGCATTCTACCTCTGAGCTACACCCCCAGCCCTATTATTTATTATTTATTTATTTATTTATTTATTTTTGGTACCAGGGATTGAATCCAGGGGCGTTCTACCTCCGGGCTACACCCCCGGCCCTATTTTTTTATACTTTATTTTGAAACCGGGTCTCATGAAGTTGCAGAGGGCCTCACTAAGTAGACAGAGAGAGAGACAGGGAGGGAGAGAGAGAGAGAGAGAGAGAGAGAG